>QMIH01000016.1:599844-618981 GCA_003987875.1 Clarias batrachus | reverse complement strand
CGGCTCGTCTGGCACCAGCAACCATGCCACACTCAAAATTGCTTAAATCACCTTTCTTTCCCATTCTGACATTCAGTTTGGAGTTCAGGAGATTGTCTTGACCAGGACCACACCCCTAAATGCATTGAAGCAACTGCCATGTGATTGGTTGATTAGATAATTGCATTAATGAAGAATTGAAAAGGTGTTCCTAATAATCCTTTAGGTGAGTGTATGTTAACTGTATCATTATACATCTGGGAGTAATTGCTCTGTGTTCAAGAGACATGTGATACACATGTGGCATGAGGGAAGCTGTTGCATACTTTGTTACACACTATTATATTCGCTAATTCCAGTTCTTCAATCGGGATCCCTATATGTTTATATAAAAACTGACATCATTGAACACTCTAATGACCAACTATTTGTAACTTTTAAGGTTGAACAGTGAAGATTTTATATTGTGACAAGCATAATCCTTACCCGAGGATTCATCATTATTATTTACTGTTTTTCAAATTTGAACAAGAAGTTAACTGGTTACATAAGTGTTGTGTAAGTTTACACTTCACAAGATATCTTCAGTTCGGTCAAAGGTCACACACAATAAACTAAACTACACTGGAAACTCGGATTGCGAGTAACGTGGTTTATGAGTGTTCCGCAAACCGAGCAAASATTTTTAATACATTTTTTATTGGAAACCGAGCAAGTATTAGTTTACGAGCGCAGAGTATTATGTACCACGCATGCGACTCTTATTTTGACACCTGTTCATTTGTTTTTTACTTTACAGCAGTGATTCCCTCACGCCAGCTCCTGTTAAAACGGTGTTTCCGTTGTGTGTGTGTGTGTGTGTGTGTGTGTGTGTGTGTGTGGGTGTGTGTGTTTGTTGTGGAACTATAAAAGTGATTCCCTTAGTATGCGCTCACGCCAGTCTCAGAGAGATTTATTTTTTCCCTGTTAAAACGGTATTTCCGCTGTGTTTATGTGTGTGTCCGTTTGTTGTGAAACTTAAAAAGGGTTTCCGTTAGTATGCGCGCATGCCAGTCTCAGAGAGATTTCTTTTTTTCCGTTAAAACAGTGTTTCCGCTGTGATTATGCATTCGTTGTGAAACTTAAAAAGTGATTCTGTTAATATACGCTCATGCCAGTGTCATTAGAGAGATTTCTTTTTTTCCTGTTAAAACGGTGTTTCCATTGTGTGTGTGTGTGTGTGTGTGTGTGTGTGTGTGTTGTGAAACTTAAAAAGTGAGGTGGCGAGAGGGAGGAGGAGTGTTACTGCGTAAAACGAGGCGAGGGAAGGGGCTAATTCCACACACACACACACACACACACACACACACACGCACACACAGACACACACACAAGCGTGCGTGGCATCTGCGCGCACCAACGGAAACACTTTTCTGTCAGGATTTATTTGTACTTTTTTTTAAAGGTAAAGTGCAGATTAATTTGTTTTATTTTCATTTTATAGATTGTATTAATTATTTTTATGTATTTATTTTTTGTGGCTGTGAAACGAATAATTTGAGTTTTAATTTTTTCTTATGGGAAATGATGATTTGGTTGTTTTCGAACACGAGCCCACTTCCGGAACGAATTATGCTCGTAATCCAAGGTTCCACTGTAGTTCACATTCATACTGGAGTTCATCATTTTGAATTTTAAATCAAGTTCACAGCCCCAAAAGTTTAACTAGGTCACATTCATTTTGTCTGTTTAAATGTTTTAAACTGCTCTGAGAAGTAGAAAGCTTCTACACATTCATCCTCAGTCCACAGGCCATAATTGGGAGAAAAAAAGGAAGCTGGAAGCAGTGCTACTGTATGTAGTGTGTGTGTACTGTGCTTTTGATGCTATCCAGTTTGCCTAAATAAATGTGCAACTTCTTCCTTCAGCTTACAGAATATTATCATATAACAGGAATTAAATGTACATTTAGGCATTTGGCAGAGTGACTTACATTTTTTTTATCTCATTATATATCTGAGCAGTTGAGGGTTAAGGGCCTTGCTCAAGAGTGACAACTTGGTGGTGGTAGGCTTTGAACCTGGGACCATCTGAACTGTAGTCTAATGCCTTAACCACTGAGCTTCCCCAGCTCAGTTAGCTGGATCAACCTAGCACCTCCAGACCCTGAGACTCCATTCCAGATCTTTCTCCCCACACACACACACCTGTCACTCAGGCACACCTGAACCCGATTAGCTAATTATTTCCCCAGCTTATAAGCACACCAAGAGAACCACTCAGCGCCGCGGTATCTCACTCATGTGCCTCGCATTTTCTTTGTGTGAAAGCGTTGCCTGTTTATCCTAGCCTGTTTTTTCGACTCTACCTGTTCTCCGTATTTCTCTCTCATCTACGCCCCCTGGTACTTCTATCGTTATCGGACTGATTAACGTGTATGACCTCGCATGCTCTCAGGACTTGGAATTGTACTCACGAATTGGATTCGCTCACTCTCGCTACTGGATTGCTGGATACCATCGCTTGGAAAAGACGATTCTTCTAGCCTGTTGCTTTTCCCACAACACGAGCTGTTGCGTGTTCGCGTGTGTTGGGGAGGGTGTTTGTGCAGCGCGCAGACCTCCATTTTCACTGAGGAAATCAGCCGCTACATTTCACCTTCCACCTGCCAGTACAAGCTAAGCAGGTTAGCAGAGAAAAATCGCTAGCAAAAACCAGAGAGGACTCCTTGCGCTCAGCTTCCGGGATAGTGGAGATTCCCTCGCATCATAGCCCTGCCTCCTCCCTTGTCACTAAAGCTCCCGCTGTGCCTGTTCATCCAAGCCTCAGTGTGTCCAATAGAAGAATTCAGCACAACTTAAGCACCATTTGTCTGCTATTGGGTTCACTCCAATTCAGTCACCACGCCTTTGACAGTATACTGCGGCCATGACGGAGCCAGTGGACGCCTCTTGCCCCAGACCTAGACTTCAAACCATGCTTCAGCTCAGGCTTAGTGCCCGTTCTGACGCCCGATTGCATCAGACTGTCACTCAGCAAAGAGCTTTGATTAATTCTCAACAGCAAAGTCACCAGAAAATTTCCCAGGCTTTGTCTCAGCTCTCAATTCAATTTCAACAAGCATGCACTGCTCTCCCCGCTACTTCGACAACCCAGGCTTGACACAAACCTTGTCTGCCCAATCCTCAGCCATACAATGGGGACCCTGGAACATGTCGTTCTTTCTTGTCCCAGTGCTCTCTGTCACTGGAGCTCCAGCCTCGACTTTCCCCACACAACGCTCCAATGTGGCTTATATCATCACCTTTCTCTCTGACAGAGCCCTTGAGTGGGAACCGTCATCTGGGATGCTAACGACCCTTGCTGTACCACCTTTAGCGCCTTCACTGAGGAGATGAAGAGGTTCTTTGATTGTTCACACGCAGCTCTTTGTTCTTTTAATTGTCTCCCAGCAGCTCCCTAAAGACTTAAATGGCTTGATGGATCTAGCAGGGGGGGGTGGATGCACGCCTCCGACAAAGGCGCCGCGCCCCTAGCCAACACAAGCCCAGGACCAGCACTTCCCCCGCTCCTACCACCTCCGCTGGCTCCGACAGGTCATTTGCTGAGCTAAATAGACGATTCACTTTGGCCCTGATTCTCCAACAACCTGACCTGTCACTCCAGTTTGTTGTTGATGTGGACGCCTCAGATTCAGGATTAGGAGCAGTGTTATCACAGAGATCACCTAAAGACAATAAGCTGCACCCATGCTGTTTTCTCTCTCACCGACTCTTGCCTGCCGAGAGGAACTACAAAATTGGAGAACGGGAGTTACTGGCGGTGAAGTTTGTGCTAGAGGAATGGAAGCACTGGAGTACCTCAGGATGGCCAAATGCCTCAATTCCCGACAGGTGAGGTGGTCCCTATTCTTTTCTCGGTTTAATTTCTCCTTGTCCTATCGCCCGCTCCAAGAACACCAAACCTGACGCGCTGTCTCGCCAGTTCTCCCTATCCCTGGACCAAGCACTTGATGCCACCATCCTGCCCACTCAATGCCTCTTTTCGACAGCATTACTGGATGTTGAGTCGCGAGTCAAAACAGCGCTCAACCAGGAGCTCAGGCCTCCAGAGACCCCTACAGGCAAGCTCTTTGTCCCAAAGGCAAAGCGACCCTGTGTCCTGGAATGGGGGCACAGTTCAAGGCTGGCCTGCCGCCCGGGAGTGGCATGCACCTTAGTCCTTGTCCGGCAACGCTTCAGGTGGCCCATCATGAGGGACGACGCCCTCACTTCGTAAGCGCTTGCGATGTCTGCGCTAGAAATAAGACCAGCTACAAGACTCCCGCTGGTCACCTCAGACCTCTTCCGATCCCCAACAGACCCTGGTCTCACATAGCCCTGGATTTTGTCACTGTACTCCCAGATTCCGAAGGTCACACCTGTGTCCTCACGGTAGTGGACCGCTTATCCAAGGCGGCTCACTTTGTCCCAATGCCCCAATGTCCCTCTGCTGGCTTCTAAGCAGTGGGGAGATTGGACATTGGCTCACTTTGTGCCAATGTCCAATCTCCCCACTGCTTAGAAGACAGCAGTGCTGTTGATCACTCTTGTTTTGTTACTTCACGGCTTCCCAACAGACATTGTTTCGGACCGCAGACCCCAGTTTGCTGGCCAGTTTTGGACAGCCTTCTGTAAATTAATTGGTGCCACGGCCAGCCTATTGTCAGGGTATCACGCTCAAAATAATGGCCAAATGAAGCGGGCCAACCAGGACCTGGAGACAGCCATTCGATGCATTCAATTCAATTCAATTCAATTTTATTTGTATAGCACTTTTAACAATTGTCATCTTTCTCCCCATGCACACACCTGTCACTCAGGCACACCTGAACCTGATCAGCTAATTATTTCCCCAGCTTATAAGCACACCAAGAGAACCACTCAGCGCCGCAGTATCTCACTCATGAGCCTCGCGTTTTCTTTGTGTGAAAGCGTTGCCTGTTTATCCTAGCCTGTTTTTCGACTCTACCTGTTCTCCGTATTTCTCTCTCATCTACGCCCCCTGGTACTTCTATCGTTATCAGAGTGATTAACGTGTATGACCTCGCATGCTCTCAGGACTTGGAATTGTACTCACGAGTTGGATTCGTTCACTCTCGCTGCTGGATTGCCGGATACCGACCATCACCTGGAAAAGATGATTCTTCTAGCCTGTTGCTTTTCCCACAACACGAGCACTTCCGTGTTCGCAGACGTTGGGGAGAGTGTTTGCGCAGCGTAACGACCTCCATCCAGCCGCTACATTTCACCTTCCAACCACTGCGAGCTACGCAGTGAAAAATCGCTAGCAAAAACCTGAGAGGACTTCGGGGAGCTTCCGGTATAGTGGAGATTCTCTCGCGTCATAGCCCCGCCTCCTCCCTCATCACTAAAGGTTTCCCCACTCTCAGTCACCAAGCATACACAGTCACTGCTTCTCTCCTCTGCTCCCGCTGTGTCTGTTCATCCAAGCCTCAGTGTGTCCAATAGAAGATTTCAACACAATTT
This sequence comes from Clarias batrachus, assembly GCA_003987875.1. Taxonomy (NCBI): domain Eukaryota; kingdom Metazoa; phylum Chordata; class Actinopteri; order Siluriformes; family Clariidae; genus Clarias; species Clarias batrachus. The sequence goes on along the minus strand of QMIH01000016.1, from coordinate 613,495 downwards.
AAGCACCATCTTGAAATCAAAGTGGTCGCTTAAATATAGTGTGACGCTTTGCGGCGGATATCCGAGTTCAAAACAAAACCTTTATTGGCCTCTTTCAGCGTCACAAAATTATAATACAAAACATAAAGTAAAGGTAAAGAAAAGGGTAAAAAAAATAGAGCGTTTCGGGGGTGAGCAGCACACCTGAGATCCTACTTCCTTCTCTCCTACTCACACACACACACACCACTGCAGTGCACACACTGGGGGAGGGACGGCAACTCTTAAAAGGGCAACATACATACATAATGTGGTATACAACATAGTAGTGACCGTTGCAATGGCCAGGAGTTTTCTTCATAAGAATTTGATGGCATTTCGCTTGCAGCTGGGTCTGCATCACTGGCATCTGTTTTGTTCATCGTTCTTGTGAATTTAGCGCGTTTTGTATTCTTCACTTTCCACCTCTGCTAACAGGTTAATTTATATGAATGCTAAAATAATGTGAGCATTATTTATCTTTTTACTTATTACTTAAATAAGTAAAAAGATAAATAAAGATACATTTGCTCAAGAAATGTACAACTACAGGAAAAAAAAATACTTGAATGCAAAGTAGCAAACTAAATGTACTTAGGTGTGTTACAGAGAGCTTGCCAGAAGGAATGCTGCTTGAATATTGTTCAAGGAATATTACTTGAACAGATGCAACATTTCAACATTTATATTTTACATAAATGCATATTAATGTACAGACTTATGGTTGCTATAAATCACATTAAAATATTAATCTCATCTCGAATCTGCTTTACCAGAAAATTAATAGCTCTATTGCACATGTGGAAATGAGAGAAAGATGAAAATAAGAGACATATTAGAGGGAAAAAATAACACTCTCAAAAACCAAACTTACGTGTCAGTTCTGTTCTACAAGAGCAATCAAAAACCTCTGAGTCTGAGTCTGTCACTTCATTTAGACAGAGGACAGATAGCATGGAGCTGATGGTATACTGTACAATCTATTCTATAAAGTAGGAAAAGCTGCTTGATTGCTCTCTTGATCAAGTGTGTTCCTATCTCTCTACTGTATGATTGAACAGTGTTATAAAAAATCAGGCTCAGCTCTAAACTAAGACCATATACTCACTAAATTTGTGAGGCTAGACTACAAGTAGTATGAATAAAAGTATCAGATCATTAACACTGTTTTAATGTTTCTCTGAAGTAAAATTTAGCCTAATCATTTCACGGCCTTGTGCATGCTGAGCAAATCTTTAGCTAATGCCTATCCTGTATCGATAGAACATCTCACAGGTCCCTGGCCTGGGTCCAATGTCCTGCACCTGCACATAGTAGTGTTTTCTTTGCCCTGACGCCCCAGTATGTGTTTTACAAGTTTACCTTTCAATATATAATATAACAAAATTGTAGTAGTTTAACTTTTGGTGATGTTTTATTACATAAAGTTTGCTACATTTATTTCTGATGACTGTTACTTATATATTAATGTAAATGTGCTTCTATTGAAAGAAATTTAAAAAAAGATTGACATATTAAAACATTTTAATTAATAGCAGAATTTCCACTCTTGATAAATATGTCGAACAAAAATAAATAGTGGTAAATAATAAAAAAAATAACTCTATGTTTATGTTAAACGAATTAAATAAATGAAATACATTTACAAACTTTGTTTATTTTAGGAATATAATATCATAATATCAACATCTAAAAGTGAGGTTAGCATCGTTTCAATAGCAGGTTCCTACAGGGTCAGGTTGCCAGCTGATGCCCGGTATCTGAGCAGTCAGTGGTGAAGGACTCAACACTGGCAGCTTGGCGACACCAGGGCTCAAACCACAGACATCCTGATCCACTGTCCAACTCTTTAACCACCATACTACCCCAACCCCAGCCTGCAGGTGATATTTAAGATATTAGGTAAGGGGCACCTTTTCTAGATACATTTACATATACATGTGTAGCTAGAAACATAGAACAATGAATATGGAAAAACTGTTTGTTCAGTAGAGCAATATTTTAGTTTTAATATTTTGCTAAAATGTACACACACACCCACACACACACACACACACACACACACACACACACACACACACACACACACATGCACACAACTATTTATATTTGTCTTGGAAATGAGAAGCATGTCCCTGAACTCCATGCGAAAAGACAAATAATAGAACCTCTCTTGCCCACAGTTCCCCAATACCATTTGCTCAGAGCCACCAAATGAACCAGCTATAATGACTTCACTCATTCACTAAAAAAAACATTTGTTTCAACTAAATTGCCAGGATTTTCCATTATGCCCAATGACCCACAATATGGTGCCAATTAATGTCCTTCGTTGTGATGTGTAAATGGGTGGGAAGCAATAGCATGCTCATTAAAACCAGATCTAATTAGCTGTATGTATTATTTATGTATTGGGGCATAGGTAAATCACAGTTAGGCATCCTAGTGACATACAATGATTTCTTTTTTTTTTTTTGCTGCTGCTGGAAATTTTTCTTATCACAATGATGCAACGGTATAATTTCAACATTTTAAGTAGGCATCTGTTTGCTCCTGCCCCAGCTGCATCTGTACAAAAGAATGCATTAAGCTTTCCTACCTCATTTAATCTGTCAAGGGTATTGTTAAATGGTGTGTTATAGTTTCATGAGTAATTTCACCCAATTTAAGATGCTTTGAAATGTTGAAGCGATTAAAGAATAGAAAACTGGGGCAGACTGCATTGTTCATGGAAAAATGTGAATTTAGCAGTAATCAATCAAAAAATGATCAAAAGATACAGTATGTCTAAAATGAAGCATTAAAAATAAAATGCATGTCTCATGCTTTGGTTTGACACCTTACATGAAGTGTAAGGTGTCATGTTTACATTGCCAACCTGTCTAAACCTACATGTTGATATACAACTTGGAGTTAAGATATAACACACAGAAGCTGCAATATTCACATAAGAGTAATAATTTTGTATGAACATTTGCCATCAGTTTTTTCTTTACTTTATTTTATCAAACACATGTTCTGAAGTGTATTACTCATATTCTGGTAAGAAATCCATCCTTACATAATATAATTGTGACTCAATTTTCCTAATCAAATACAGCATGTCAAATCTGGTTATTCACAATCAAGGTCAGTAGCTGAAAAAATGTTTTTTTTAAAAAAAAAATATATAATTCTTTTTTTTTAAATCTCCCTAGTTATTCTCTTGCAGCTACTGTATGATTGAAGCACAGTAGATAGATCGGTTAGACCTGAAAGAGAACCATATTTTTTCTACATTTTAACTTTTTAAATTTTTTTTATAAAGATACATTTTATGAAGAAAAAAAACTATCTCTCTCTTTCTCTCTCTCTCTTTCTATTTTAGTAAATTCAGTAATGAGTCATAAACTTGCAGGATGGATGTCTGCAGTAAGTAAAAAATCCATGTCATTACACTAATGACTCAAAGTCAAATTGCTAGAAAGCCACTGACATGGCAATACCAATGGCACTGAGATTACAAAATTTTGTACATTCACGGTATATATCGGGCCTTATGTAGTGCTAGTTTCAAGTTACCAAGGTATTTAATGTAAAATTTACAGCAATGCCATTATAATACATAGCATGCCTAAACCCACCAAGCACAGGGAGAACCTGCAAACTCCACACACACACACCCAATGGGGGGGCTTAAACGCCCGAACCTGGAGGTGAAAGGCCACCATGCTAACCACGATGCCACTATGCCCCAAAATAAATATGCATTTTGGAAAATACATTTTTTAAAAATCAGGTATGAATCATTTGATACACATATACTATACACAGCTGTGATATTACAGTAACACCACCATGAGGTAACCTGGAGAATATTGATTATTAATTACATACCAATAAACTGGTGACAGAATTATGAGCACCCAAGGCCTTTTTATGGCTTTTGGAAGAAAAGGTTAGCTTGTGTAGCCTGATCCCACAGAATAGCTAATGTAGCACAAATTTCTGCAAAAGGTTAATGCTCGCTATGGTAGAAAAGTATCAGAATGCCCACATCACAACTTTCAATGTACTGTATGGAGCAAAGTGTTTAAGGTTCTTGACTTGGATTCTAAATTCCATGGATCTCAATCTGGATTAAGAGGATGTACTGGCCCAAACAACTCCAGTTATTGGATGACTGTGGCGATGGGCTGAAGCCCAGTACACATTTGGAACAACACCTTCTCGTGCATCTTGGGGAAACCACAAACAGAATGCAGATAGCACCTCGGACAGCATCAAAGCATAAAAAGGGGCGGGGCGCCACATCTCACTGGTACTAGTGAGGACAAGTCATACACCGTCCACCTGTCGCCTGCTCCTTATAAAAGAACCACGACGGAGCATACCGGTGAGTGGAAAACGTATACAGGAGACTTATTTGTTTCTCTTCTCCCCACAGTCTCGGATTATCTCGGAGGATCACGTGCGCCAAGCTCATCGGAGGCTCTATTGCAAACAATAAACGCTGCACGCTGAATCTCACCGCATCACTGTCTCTCTGTGTTCATAATTTCTGAACCCGTCCAGAGTTTTACAATGACCCACCTTGCAACTTTTACAACCTGCTTCTAATGTCCTTGTGCCAGGCACTACAGCATACCTTCCCAGGTCTTGTAGAGTCATGTCTGCATGGTCAGAGCTGTTTTAATGGCCCAAGTGATCCTTAATTTTCTTCATTATGTATTTCACCCTACAATGGCTGGCAGGAGAGTGAGAGTGAACCAGGGGCATCACAACATCAAATTTAAAGGTTGCGGGAGTGGATCATCTGTATTTACGGTTGCACACAGCAACCGAGACCTCCTGGTGATGAGCCCATACCCACCAGATCGGAGCCTAACTGCAGATCTGCAACACTTCAAGAGCTATGGATAACAGTGCTCTACTCCCATTTTGGCCATTCTTGCTGGTCCATTCTCGAAGGTGTGTAAAATGACTCCAAATCATCATGAGGCACGAGTTCCCCTAGAAGATGATGGGCCTCCCTGCGGACCTCCCTGCTAGATACTGGACTGCAGGATGTGGCTGAAAAGCACCTCTGGAGTGGGTTGGGTTCTTGGGTCTGCCTGCAAGTGGGGCAGGCTATAATACAGACACAGGGACAACAGTTACTGGAAACATAGTCTTTTATTTAAGAAGGGCAGGTCAGGGGAAGTCATGTGTATCTCACAAGCCATAAGTATCTTTGGAGCCTCCAAGAGTAGCAGCAGCCGGGTTTGATTAGTTGACTGAAGGTGAGGGAATTGAGGAGGTGGTGTAGCTCTGAACCTCTTTAGCTGCAAAAAATTTGCAGAGCTTTGTATCATTGGATTTTGGAAACTAGATGCAGTGAAGATAGAGAAAGAATATGTTCCCATTACAAGCAACATTGCTCAATTCTGATTTGTAAGATCAGATTTGCATGTCATGATAGCTCTCATTCATAATTACAAGTGACTTTTATCTGACTCTAATGTGGTTGTGTCTGTCCTCTCAAACAGCATGCATGCGTACATTGATACATATTTTCTCATGTAATGTGGGACCACTCATTCATTTCAAGCAATGGATGTGACTTAAGCAAAAATACATTTGGGATTTTGCCCAGGTGGATAGTAAACAGTTAGAAGGAAGAAAACCAGATGCCATGCTTTAGCTGTTTTAGCAACTATTGCTAGCACTACCATCAAATCCAAGCACAACTGGTGATGACTAACTTGGTCAGCTCTCACGCATGCGCAGAAGCAAAAAGTCACAAGAATACCAATCTGACTGTTCCCATTCAAGTCACATGACCGCATATAGGCTATGAATTTGATCTAGGAGCACATATGTCTCTCAAATATGATCAGGTAACATCAGATTTTTTTACGTTCAAAGAGCCCTAAAACAATGACAGATTAGGGGAAAAAAATAGGAATTGACCCAATTTAGGCTGGTAATGTGAATGTAGGCAAAAATTATTATTAAAAATATGTATACATTATTATTATTATTTATTATTATTATTATTGTTATTATTTTATTATTATTTTATTATTATTATTTATTATTATTATTATTATTATTATTATTATTATTATTTTTAATTATTATTATTATTGTGTGTGGACGGTCTTTTTACTATTTCTATTTTCTTGACACTTGTTGTGTTGGGAACGCTTTTATGCTGTTACTGGAGGATATATCTAATCCAGGTGCATGATGCAATACATAATGTATATTGTATTTCACAAACTGTTTTGAGGTTCATGCTGCATTGTTATATTTCTGTGCCAAATGTATGCAAACATGAAGTAGAATCATGAATGATTGCGTTCATTGTGTTAAAAGTTTGCATGCTGCTCACATATTTTGCCAGGAACTCCTGAAACAAACCAAACAAAACAAAATACATGACTCACGAACACTGCTGGATCATCCATCATGCTTGTAAAACCACCCTGGGCTGATACAAGTGGGTAAAAAGGCCATGCTCTTCTCTGCCCCTGTCAGGTTTCGAGCTTGTTTTTGTCCTGTAGTTCTAACCATGATAAATTATATGTGCATTCATATCCTTGCCGTCTGTCTTAAGTAAAGTATATATTTACTTTACATACCATGAACATGCTGAAAAAGTGAAAATCGACCAATTAGACAGGTAGCTTTATTCAAGAAGTCTTATGTTTAGTAAGATGCTTGAACCGTGAAAACTATCTACAACATGTACAAGAACATAAATAATGTATGATTCTTTACCTGAAAACAGAGAATGTGTGGAATGCACAAAATGATGTTCTTGTATCATTGCCATGTTTGTATGTGGTTAGGCGTGTGCCTCCATGCCTTTCTTTCATACAGTAGGTCTATTTGGAGGCAAATACAGTTGAAAAACAGATATTACATCCTGTGGGCATCATCCTTTTAAAAAATTCAATAAATACATGATGATAGTTCATGAAGAGGTTTGTGCCGAGGGTTTGCTGCTTAGAAGCATAATTCTACAGGATCAGTATACACCCTGATGTTCAGATCGAATGCTCTCTGATAATGAACCATCCTTCTTCCTTAATGTAGTGCATTTATCACACCTGCAGAATTTGAACATAAAGCTGTCAATGGCAAAGAGCTATATGAATTCTTTAGATGTACACACACCCACATCCATATAATGCTGCATCCATGGCTTTAAAATAGCTGGGAGGTGAGGTTATGTAGAGTGTCAGGTTTAATGAAAGTGCTGGTTTTTTAATTAAAGTTCATGCAAATGTGGTGTTAATGACGATACAAAATTGTAAAGCTGGGGAAGAAGGTGCGAAGAAAATAGACAGCTTTTTTCTACTTTAGACTGCTCTTTTAATTTTTTTTTTTATTCAAGCTGTGATGTGTCCAGGCTCATGCGGCCTACATCTCAACACCATTGAGATGTTGGACAGTTCTAAGAAACTTACAAGATTTACTTATATATACATATTCCAGTGCTGTTATGCTCTATTATCACCACTCCCTGAATGCCTCTTGTCCTAGTATACTTTTATAACTTGCACATTCTACTATTTAGCAAAAAACTGCCTATTGCCAATTCATGTGTGAAAATGTTTCCTCATGCTCCCAGAAATCCCCTTTCACAATTGAAATCCATCTAATCCATCTCAAAAGAAAAAGTCCACTGATGTGACACCCTGGTCATTCAGTACATTCAGGTCGTCAGCTGACTTCATTTTATTGCCACGTAATGTTGCTGAGTCTAGACCTAACCAACTGAAGCAAATGATGACACTGTCTCCACAGGCTTGCACGGTTGAGCACTTTGCATCGCTGCATTTCCCTCCTTACCCTGATACACCCATCACTGTGTATTAGGGTAATTTTTTTCACCAAGACTTTAAGAGACCTACAGTATATATACAGTATATTACATACATATATATATATATTTTTCTGATCACATTTCTTCTGTGACGTTGACAATTCTGAAATCTAGATAAGCTAGGTTTTTGGAACAAACTACAAGATTTTTTAAAACATTCGGGAACAATTAGTCCCTGTGGGCTTTGTTTTTCATGTCATCACTTAAACAGTTCCAAATACTTCTCTTGGGGACAAAATACACAAGATACCCCTCAGCGAGTATTCCTCAGCAAAATACAGTATGTCAACTCAGTGTCTCTCAACATATTTTTACCATCGTTATCGCTTTGATCAGCACCAGTGAAAGCACTCCAGCACATCTTATGTTTGACACGCTGGTGTTTTCTTTTTTCAGTAACAACTTTCACTTATTATATACCTAACCGAAATCCAACTTGACTTCGGAGCCGTACACAATAGCTTAACCTCTGCCAGAAACTGATGACTGTGGAGGATCAGGGAAAAGGACACTGTTGAGCAGGATTAAGGCGACTACATGACATTTGTAAAAATTGAAAGTGAGCGTTTTATGGACGACATGCTATGAGACAGAGCTTAAAGTGCAATTTGATGACAGTACATCACAGCAGCGCAGAAGTTCGGCCCAAGAGACATTTTAATAGCATTACACAGATGGTGTGATTTAACACCCTTGGCATGTAGTCTTTTGAGTTTCAAGACTTTCAGATTTATATTTTGGCACGGCAATTTTTTCTCCAACTGTTACACTGGCTCAGACTCTTAGAAGTCACTAATCGTGCATGTATACTGTATGCTGCATCGACCAGATGCCTCTGATATGGAATGAACATACTGTACTTGTATAACACAGTAACACTATTCATCTGTTTAATGCTCCAAATATCTGCATCTATTTGAGCTGTGAGAAGAAATAGGAAAGAATGGCAGCGACATTAAAATGATAGGACTGGCATGTTCTACACCACTCATGAATCTTAATCAATCTCAATGTGTGCAGCACACTTCACTTCTCACTCAGCTGACCCTATAATTGAGCATGCCTTATTTATTTATTTATTTTTTCTCAAAATATGAACAAACTAATATCCTAATTTAAACCACCACAACTCTGACCAGGAAGTTAATAACGGTGAATAAATGACTGCTGCATTTTCTGTTAATAAATGTGGTCCTATTTCATCCTGCACGCTTTGTATCTGAACTCTTGCTTCTCCTGCAGGAATGCAAAAACATCCTAGCTATGCATCTCGTCTGTTGCATCCCATGAGATCCCAGTCCCAATGCACACCTCTAGTCTTAAGATAATGCCTTTATATTATGTTTAAGTCCAAACAGTGCAGTCAGCTATCTCTAGAGCATGCATAAAATCTACCATATTATACTACACTAACTACTCTTGGGAAGCTTTTATTACTAGCAGAGTAAGCAAACATTGTCTCCGCTGGCAGATTGCTCAAACATTTCTCCCGTCCAATTTCATTTGCACTTTGTAAGACAACATTTTCAGAATCTGTGTATCATCGAGAGGATTAGAGAGACATGGGTGAGCCGTTAGAGAGCGAAGGGTTTATTATAACCTCAATAGAGTGATTTCGCTGCAGGCTTTATGGCCACTGGCATATCTAGACATTGGCACAAATTAGATTAGAGTGAGTAACATTCACATCATGCTGGCTCTAGCATTCCAGTACACAAACCCCTCTCACTAGTGCTGTCTTTGTGTAGCAGACACACAATTGAACTCTAATCTGATGGATTGGATTTGAGGGCTTCTTCATGCAGCACATCGATTCAATTATAAGTCAAGCTTCAGGAACACGGTGTGATAATCTTAACTGATATTTCAATTAAAGCACTAATGGAAAGCTATCTCAAGTCACTTACAGCTGCTATGTGATGACCTCATGAGGAATACAGATTTGCTAATGTGCTTTCCAGTTTGCACACAGACAGAGCTAAATATATGGCGTAGATGCATTTATTCACGATTGAGTTAGACACTAGTCAGAGATTAGGGGCACAAAAACAATTCCTTGCAATATATATGACGTGTCAGGCAGCAACGACGGTGACAGTTGTGGAGAAGGAATATAATTATTTATTTATTTATTTATTTATTTATTTTTATTAAACGCCTAGCAAATGCAAAACACAACTCAACTAAAATAAGGACAAAGTCAAGAGACAGGCACAATTTTAGGATATTGAAGGTCAAAACAAAATCTTTTTTTTTTTTTTAAATCTCTCAATCCCACTGCTGGATGACTGCTTAATCAGCTGAGTTAGCATCAGTGGCGGCCGGTCAATAGGGGGCGCAGGGGCGCCGCCCCCCCTTAAAGTTAGGCAGAGAAGAATGCTCCTTTAACATGTAATTATTTAACATAACAATTATTTATTTTAATAATGAAATAAAGTCATTTAGTCACAACATTCTGGCGTATTTCTTAATATAATTTATTTGCCGTTAAAAAAAAATCTAAACTGTATTACGTTCATTTTATACGCCGGACAAACGAGTGTCTATGTAGCCCGTAAAGCTTTGTGCGCCCTGAACCCTCCCACTTTTGTTCTTAGCGAATCAATATTGTTTTTAAATATTTGGGCTCATGTGATTGGATCATTCTTTTCCAGTACGTCTTATGGCGAGCGGAGCGGAGCAATCACCTGAAAAATAGCTATTTACAGGCGATCATTAAAAGTTTAATTTTATTTGCGTCCCCAGACTCCAACCCCCCAATTTTTTTTTGCACCCGCCGCCACTGGTTAGCATCCCATTGAAGCGAGAAAACCTGATAGGGAGTAAAATGGGTGGCCAAGGGTTTCAGCACATCCTGTGTGTATTCTGGCCATGGGAAGAAGTAGGCCCAGTACTCTTGTTTTTCTGTGTAAATAGATCAAGAAATCTACTGACTTCTTGGCTGACCATTGGCTTTGAAGTGATAGCCAGAGGTAAGGCTTCTAGACGCTCTCATCTTTTCCAGGAAGCTCTTCTGTACATTAGACATGAATTGTAACTCCTGGTTTCATACTGGTAAGCCAGAGTAAACAACAGCTCCACGGTTTTGAAGGCAGTGGGTATCTTAATCAGGAGTATCAAGTGGAGGGACTTGAAAACGAGATCTATGATCACCATGAAACCTAATCTACATTGGTCTGTCTGTCAGTACGGTGAGACAAGGCTGTTGCAGGACTGCAAGCGGCACACGTTTACAGTACATGCAGGTGATGTACAGAATATGGAATTTTGGACAGAGCTGTCTGTGCAATTCAAGATGATATAATCTTATCAATATCTGATAGTATGTTCGGCCACTTATATTTGTGATAAAGAATGATGTAGGTTTTTATGAAGGTGTCCAGTGACAGAGGTGATGTGTGAGTTTTACCTACAAACTCAGGAGAACTTTTTTTTTTCTTCCATTAGGACAGGACTAAGCCAGGTAGCAAAATTGTTCAGGGACAGTTCTGACCCACCTCTACCATTTTCATCTTGCCCACATACCGCATAGAATGATCGCCCATGATGGATCCACTCCGGGTTGCCAAATCCCAATTTACACCTGAACAATTATAGCAATACAATAAATGTAAAAGAAAATTCATTGCAAGCATATCTTTAAACCTGTATAGAATTTATGTTCTATAATTATTATTATTATTATTATTATTATTATTATTATTATTATTATTACTTACCAGTGCTGCAGGTGGACCAACAGATCTACATCTTTGCCAGAAGTGGCCCACATCCAGATGCTATCTAGGAAGGAGACTGGAAATAGATAACTTGAGCAATTTCTTGATGCAGATCGCAGGTTGGTGCGCCTGTAACACCTGATTGGGGTGGAATGATTCCGTATATGGTTCTTTGGTTGGGGCTGTAAAAAAATGTGAAAAGTAAGTGAGTTTACCATTCTTTGAGTCAAGGCAAAAGAAAATGCTTCAGTTAAATATTGGGAAAAACTAAGTTCATATTGTTTGTTGGAGGTTGAGACATTTGATCATGCATAGATAGTCCTGCTTCATACGTTCTCTGAAAAGTCTATGGATTGCTTCCAGCAGAAATCACAATTTGTTTGTGATTCAAGTAAAATGCAATAAAAGCAAATATTCTTCACAACAGTTCTTGAGACTGTTTAACCATTTGGCACTGATGATACACACACATACAAGATATACCAACAAATAATGACACTGAGAAGTACAGTGCACTTGGTGTTCTGGGAATATGTAATGTGAACTCATACACATCCCCTACACTTGTAGTTAAAGCACAAGTTAGGTTTGTCTTCTAACACAGTGCTGTAATATATCTCAATGCTAAGAAATAAACATAAACAAATACATTACTATGATCTACTTAGTCTTGAAACTAAAATTGTGTTTGCAATCACCTTATACTTCTGCTATCTTTATTTTCACAGCAAGCTGCCTCAAACCATTCTAAAATTCTTTTTTTTTTTTTTTTGCAAAGCAACCATACAACAACAACATTGCAAGGATCTCACAAGTACTCTCGTTATTGATCACAGTCCTGGCGACTCAGTGTGAACATGTTGTGTGGGTGATCCAAGTAACCTATGTTGTTGTAGATTGTGATTCATTCTGGGATATGGAATTTGACACCGTTTCTGGTATGAACATGACACAGTGGTGTGAGTAAGAGAGAAGCTGAATCATTTAGGGTTTTTTCCTTCCTTTATGAATTAAAAAGCAGCTTTTGTAAAGAGCTGTGTGTGCTTGCTGAAGTCTAACTGTAAATAACTGGCCGCTATGAAATAAAAATGGTCAATAGTTACAGTATACACAGAACAGCCATAATGTTAACATCCACAAAACATTAACACATTAACATTGATGTTCAATTATATATACGAGTAGGGCCTCAGCTGCCTTGGTGGCACAATTGTAAAATACACAAGATGATTCTTTGCATTTTAATGTTATGGCTGATCTGTATATACTGTAGGCTAAATTCAAGCTCTGACAGCTACCTTTAAGTGAAGAGGTATGTGGTATAGATAATTCTCATGTCTTTGAGTTATTATATGCTTGAGGCATTAGTCTTCAATGATGGCTAAAGAAAAAAAAAAAAAAAACTTTATATTCCCAGCAAAAATTATCCTAAGGTGATTTGTTGTAAATATTGTTTTCCTGTCTGCTGACTTTTGCAGTTTTTGATTGCATTCAAATGATTGACATTTGAATTTGCTCTTTAAAATGTGAATACCTCAGGCTAGACTGCATTAAAGCACTATGATTTCTATATTACAGCGAAAACTGGTCTGCTCAGCAGTCTGCAGACCTCCTCCAGTGAACCACCTCTGCAACTGACATGTATAAAGAATGCTCGCTCGCTCTCTCTCTCTCTCTCTCTCTCTCTCACACACACACACACACACACACACACACACACACACACACACACACACACACACACACACAGATGTGCATGGTCTTTTAATCAGCCTTACATTGTCTTTGCAAACTGGTGTACTAGTAACCAGGATTTCATAACCTGTTGTTTGCTTAATTGTAAGCTCTGCAATGCATAATTGGTTCCTGGTGATTAAACTGGAGAAATGAAAGTAAGTCTTACTGAGACTGATACACCGATGGGATAGAAGCAAACTCTGCTGTCTTATTACAGCAGTATGTAATTTTCCTTTCTCAGCAGATGAAAGCCTTTATGACTAACAATGATTTTCAAGACTATTATCTGATTGTAGGTCTTAGCCAGATATATATATATATA
>QMIH01000016.1:580279-598607 GCA_003987875.1 Clarias batrachus | reverse complement strand
GCACGCACAAACGGAAACACTTATTTGTCGTGATTTATTTTTACTTTTTTTAAAGGTAAAGTGCAGGTTAATCTGTTTTATTTTCACTTTATAGATTGTATTAATAATTTTTATATATTCATTTTTTTGGGGCTGTGTAACGAATAATTTGCATTTTCATTATTTCTTATGGGAAAATCTGATTTGATTTACGAGTATTTTGAAATACGAGCCCACTTCCAGAACGAATTATGCTCATAATCCAAGGTCCAAGGTTCCACTGTGTATGTATATATATATAATAATATATATATATATATATAATGTATACAGTATATATGTGGATTTATCTAGTTCTTATATACCATTAAGTGTCAGAATGGTCAACATAAGCAACAAATAAAAAAAAAGTCAGAATAACTTTAGCAATTAATCAAATCAGGTGAGTTCTTTGGAATATGGAAAGCTGCATTGCAAAGATCCCCTGAGGTGTGGGGCATCTGAGATGTTCATGGGCACATACTCACCATCACTGTACAACTAAAGACTGAAAAAGTTAGTGATTTTCTTTTTTTAATCTTTTAAACAATTTTCCAGTTTGGATGAGTCTGTGCCCGCGATTATCTCACATTGGTGTTCATGGCTGAGAGAAGTGCAACAGAATATGGTCTTCTGCGTTTGTAGCCCCTTCTCCACAAGGTTCATTGTTGAGTGCATGCTGAGATGCTTTTCTGTTCAACACAATTGCAGAGTGATTGAGTTACCCTTTACTTCCTGGCAGCTCAAACCAATCTAGCTACCGTATGTTTCTTTGGCCTGTCTTATCCACAACGCATTTCCTCCCACAAAAGTGGTATTCACTTCTTTCTTTGTTTTTTACATACTGTGTAAATTCTGGAGTATTCTGACACCAACAACCATGCCACAGTTAAAATCACAGGGATCAAAAGGATACTTTTTTCTCCATCTTCATCTGCATGGGTTTATACCTTGTGCTGCTGCCACTTGATTGGGGGATTGGACAACTGGGATTGCGTCAAATTTGGACAACTGGCTGCGTCAAATTAGGATGTGCACAAGCTATGCACCAAACAAACGTAGCATATGTGCGGCAGCCATCATATCACGCATGTACTTAAAAGCAAGTATATTTTCACCCTAAGGAATACGCACTAGCTAATCATATATGCTAATTATTAATATGTACAGATTAATTTAACTACAGTTCCAAGCCTGGGTTGAAAGCTACCAATTGATGACGGAGCTCATTTTATGTTCTTTTATTCAATCAATAATCTGTTAAATTTTAATGCCTGTTGAAGCTTTTTAATGGAGCCCTTGGGGCTCAAAACAATCTCAGCAGTTCATTGAAAATTTTGATATCTAGATGTTGGTCTTCAGAAAACCAACAGCAATGACTTTATGAACTTTGTGAGGTACCTTTATACTGTGGACACATTTTTTTCCCCAACCAAAATGAGCTTTTTGACCATATCATCCCTTAACTCCAGGCTGCTGTAGAACACTGTGGGATATTGTACACTTTAAAGAGCTTTGCTGCCAAGGTTCACAGCAAATGTCACATATGTCAAGAATGTCTTTTTTTAGCTAGCCGCCTTGAGTAGGTTAGACCATTTCTGTTATATGTCAGTGTCTCCTGTTTGAGTGGAAAAGGGCAATCGGGGTAAGTCACCTACCTGCGCCAATCTTTTCTGTCTAGGCAAGTAATTACCTATTGTTCCGTAGCTCTTGTCTTTATGTAATCAGATGGATCTGGCTCAGTGCCATTAGTCCATACTTGAACAAAGCAGCTGCCATGCCATGGACAAATAACATTAATCAATGGTGCAGAAGCAACACCAGGACCCTACAATATGTGGCAAGGAGAAAGGGAATTTGAAATCAGATCTTTTGCATTTGGGAGTTCTGACCCATATTCTATATGGATATGAAACAGACATAGGGTATGGTTTGCATGGTGCTGGATATGTAAAGATAATAGTATTTTTCAGGAATTGTTTTGCCCCACTGTCAAATTCTTGGCTGAAGTAGGTGGAAGAACAGTTTAAACTTGAAATGTATTGTCATTCAAGCCATACATACATCTCCATAAATGAATGTTTTGCTTACTCCTCTCATGTCTCTTACAGAAAGGATGCGCACTTCCTCCAGTTTTATTAAGATCACCAGTACTGTATTGTAATTTATTACTTTCTAAAAATGGTACAATCCTACACACATATTAAAGTCTGTTGTGACAAATTTAACAGTTACTCTTTACCTTGAGGTGGGGAAGGATATATGAACAGCAAAACAACAAGACCATTTTTGCAACTTACAAATGTATATATTTTTAATAAAGCAAGAAGGACTAAAGACTAATAAAGAATATTTGTGCGTATTTATTTATTTATTTTTGAGTCACTAGGGTGTTAAAAGGCACAAATGGCAAACTATTTTGTTAAAATTGTTTGGATTATGTAAGTCTAAATTTTGTGTGATATTCCAAATATCTATAAATCCACAGTTTTGTCACAATGGATAAATTATTTAAGCATACACTTTGTAGTGAGTCAAACAGAACGTTATCAAGGGAACAAAAAATATTTTTTGTTGACCACAAATTACGAAGATTGTTGAAAATGATGAAAAACATTATAAGCAATACAAAAACTTATCCTCGGCCATTTTTAAATTTACTTGCAGGTTTGTTGCACAAGCGATATCTTTGCATCATGTGACAGAAAGAAGCACTGACTAGTCACAATGCGTCAGCTTTTGCTTGAATTTTGGATGACTGTGTTTTGCTCAAAATATAGAAGTTTGAAGCTTCTAAATTAGAGTCAGATAGCAGTTTTCAAATGAGACCTTTTATTATAGACCATCATAGACACAACATCTGAAAATTATATTTAGCACATATTGCTGTCAAAATGTTAATAATTACAGATACACTGGTAAATCTGAGGAGTTTGTTTTGACCATACAAGTATATTGGGATAATGCAAAATAAAGTCCTGCAGTCTTACAAAGGATGGTTGTGCCTGAAATTGTGTCCTAAATAACAATTTATTTTCCATTAAAAGGGATGTTTTTACACTTCGACATCCTTGCTGCATATTTTCCTTACTTAAAATTGCTCAATTACTCTTCATACCAGAACACATTTAAAAATCTGCCTGGCCCTGGCAAACTATATTTTCTTTAAATTAGCATTGTTTAGCAACTAATCACTGTTACTCTCTGATAATGGTAATGCTTTTAAATTTTTAATCAAAATGTATAAAAAGGTATTTAGTCTTCGTTAAGACCAAGTACATGAGTCTTCATTTAGACCACTGAAATAAGCAGGGATAGGAGATATACAGTGTAAACTACGAGTCCATGAGTCAAGGTCCACTGCTGGAGTTGGGAACAGTTCAGCCAAAAGCATCCTGCAGTCAAAATCTGACACTGGTGAAGGCTTACAAGATGATTAATACACAGGGGGAAATAAGAAATCATTCCCTGCACACCCACCAGCTGGTATAACAAGATATATGTGAACAGTTACACAGTGAAATGAAAACTTTTTTTTTCCCCTATAAAAGGGTGATAAAAATCACAAATGCAAAAATAGTATGCCAAAACGTTTTCGGTTATGTTAGTGTGAATTTTGTATAATTTTGTAAAACACTGCAAATCCACTCCTTGAGGTTTTGCCAAAATGGATTTATAAGCTTGTAGTTCTGTGTGAAAGTGTAACTCTGCAATTAAAAAGTTTTTTTTTTTTTACTCAAAACTGTATTTTTGTATACAGATACACAGTTCCAGTAAAAAAAATAAAAAAAAAAACCTTAAAATTTCATGATCCTGATATTTATTTTGTCCTATTGTCTATTTATATATTGTATATTTATTTTGTTCTATATTGAATCTATGGGTATCCAAAATATTCAATAATCTACATCTCTGTACACCACATAAATAACAGTGCACACATACCATTTAGACGATGTAAAGGAGCTGTTAAAATGACCAATTAATTATATTGTGTGCATGTGTCTGTGAATTGTGTGTACGAGAGAGAGAGAGAGATTTTACATGACACAATCTCTTTGAAGAATAGAATCTGTCAAGTATCAAATGTGTTTGATGTTGTACATTTCCAATCAGCAGGAAAAAAAGAAGACATAAAAGAAGGCAGCTGGATCATCAAGGGTGAATTCAAACAGTATAGACCAACAGAAAAGATCACTGTGCAATTATTACTGTCCATTAGCAAGCAACAGCAGAAATGTAACTCTTTTTTGTTATTACTGCGCTAACTGTTTGTATTGCATTATGTGTTATATAGCTTTTTGCAGCAGACTGTGTGAAAGAGCTGCTTTTAAATCATCTTTTCTCATATCAGTAGCAAACTGGCACATGGATCCTGCTTCACTGCTACCTGATTTAAATTCTCAGCCTTCTTCAATATGGCTTCTCTTTGGAGCTATTTCCATATTTCCCCTGCAGGGTCTTGTATTAAAATCTGCCAAGCGTTTTTGAGAACAGCCTTGCTGAAAGGAACTTGATTTTCTGTAAATTTCAATCCAGGTTCTGCATTAGTCATCCAGTGTGTATGTTTTCATCTCATATTTTTCTTTGTGTACCCTGTCCCATGTTTGTATGTTACATTAGTCAGCCAGCCTGTAGGTTTTCAGCATCTACTGTACATTCCCCAAGGGTTGTACCTTTGTCTCGTGGTTTGTTTTTTTGCTACATTGCATTGCTACATTGAGGCATTTGGCAGACCCCCTTATCCAGAGCGACCTACGTTTGTAATTCATTATACAAGTGAGCAGTTGAGGGTTAAGGGCCTTCCCAACAGCGACAACTTGGCAGTCATGGGATTTGAACCTGGGAACTTATGAACCGTAGTCCAATGCCCAGACATCATGCATATTTTTTCATCATCCTTATTTATTCATTTAGTAAGTTTTATGTTTTTATTTTATTTTTATTTTAGTTTTTATTTTAGTTATGTTAATAACTAAGTAAGACTTGCTTAGTGTCACATTTGTCTTTGTAGCTCCTAAATTTAGTTTCCAACTTGTAGACTACAAAGCCCACAATCCTCAGCTGAAAGCCTCATCACATCACATGACCTACGATCACGCTTCTACACCATTGTGCAGTCAGTTAATTACAAATGACACTCACCTGTTTGCAATCAGACAAGTCTCTTTAAATAAACCTGACTAAACGTGTGATCCTGTTTCTTGGTCATTCTGATAAAGCCAAGGTCTTGTTTTCTGTGTTTTAAGCATTTTTTTTTTTTGCAGGTTCTTTGTGAGATGAATAGTCTTTTTAAGTTCTGTCATATTTTTTCTATCATAAATGCTGAGCAAACAATGACCAGGTCCATTTCTGTCAGATATTTTCAATAAGTACAGCTTGAGAAGCAGCAATGTATTGAAATTGATTTAGGTGCATGACATAGCCAGCAGGTCAGAAAATCTATAAGATTTTCCCCTATTCTGAATGAAATAGAAACACATCTGTATTAACTGCCGTTTTCGTTTAGTTTGCAGTTCTGGTTAAAGAATGACAAATCTGTCATGCAATATTTTGGTTATTCATTTTCATTCCTTAACCCTGTGAAACTGTGCGGTGTGCATATCTCATAGAAAATGGTTTGACCATTTGTATGCATGTTGCTTATTTTACCCTATGACAGTACAAAGTGTAGCCCAGTTTGACAGGCAGCATCTGCGTTTGTGATGCTAACGCAGCTGCTCCTTTCCGGGCGGAATTCCAAATAGGTCACTACGTGCCTTTCTGTAGAATCCATCATAATTTTAGTGAGTTTACACAACAGGTAGTGGACTACAGAAGAAAATAACAGTTCTCCTTACAGTTTAATATTGAAGTCTTGGATGACCATTGCTAGGCTTAGGAAAACATAAGGTGGACTTACAGTGGATAAATAGATCATAAAAAGCCATAGTTTTATAAACATGTTCAAGGAATTTGGACCCAATGATTTGTGAATTCATACTGTTTCATAGCAAAAGGAAGTGGGTTTAAACAGACATTACGAACTTCCTAACATGAAGAAATGCTGCTAATGTTGCTACAGTAAGTAAACAGCCTGTTGTTTATTGTGTACTGTGAATACAGCCCCTGGTCAAAAAGTATTGGCACAGATGAGCACCCCTATTCCAGAACATCCATGGGCCATCATGCATAGTGCTCACTGGAGATGGGGTTATGATTAGAGCTATGGAATCTGATCAATTGTCCAACTTAATCATTTTTTTTTATCTATTCAATTGGTTGAATCTATGGGTCAGTTTTTTTTTTACACAATTCAGGAATCAAATAAATGCTAATGCTTAAATTGAAGAATTCCTTAAAGTTTTTGAGTTTTTCCAAAAAAAAAAAAAAAAGAAAAAGAAGAGAGAGAGAGAACAGAGAACTGCTTCTATCTTATGCAAATAAAAAAGTATCACTTCTTCTACAAGGGACAAACAAGTCAAACCAGTGCTTCTGATTGTGCAGAATAATAGATTACAGTTATGAAAGTAAAAACCACCTTATTTTTTTCTATATGATCTCCTGCTATACTTATTGCGGTTTTTTCACTAGTGCTTGAAAGTAGAAAGTTTTCTCTGTATGCCGGAGAAATGATCAGAGGGACCTCAAAGGAACTCTATTAATAACCTAAATAGGTAGAAATGACTTGGAGCAAGGTCAGGGCTGTATGGTTGTGGCCACAACTCCTAGTCGAGGTCCTAGCCAAGTTATAATGTGCAAGTGGTGTTTATGAATGCTTGTGTGTACAGTTCCAAAGGACAGATGCATCTCTTTTTCAAGTTGGTGAAAAGTTATCCGTCAATTTTCAGGGATTAGGCGTTCTACTTGCTTAAGTTCTTTGGAAAAAAAAAAGTAAAATAAATTTCTAATAAAGAAATTAATTGCGACGTTTGATTTAGTTTATTTGATAACACCCCGGCAAGCACAGATGCTCGTGTCTAAACTTAAGGAGCAGTTCCACCTCATCAGTGTGCGTTTTTCAATCGTTTTTTCCATTTTCATTTGGCTGAAATTTTTTTTCCAACAAATCTGTTTGTGTGAATTAATCTCAAGAGTTCCTCCAGAAATGTTCATTACGTTTTCTCATACTTTACACTTCATTAATTTTGTTAAATAGCTTTCAGTATTCAACAACCTGATCGAACAAAATCAACATTTCTTCTCACTGCCATATACTGTGTGGGTAATTACTTCTCAACAGTCTGTTCAGCACAGAAGAAAGCCACTTTACTTTCACATCAGGCATGAACAAGGCAAGCGATTTTGTAGATATGAAAAGTATGCCTCTTATAGGTGACACCATCAATCATAAATCACCAACACCAAATACCAAAACAGCCCAATGAAACTATTTTCATTTAGTTTCCTTTTCCTAGTTTCAAACATGAAAACGGTAAATAAGCAACAATGTGTTTATTATATATAGCTTGAGATTGCCAATAAATGTATGTAGCTTCATTTGCTTGTTTCTTTTTCCCCCCTTAAATCTTAAATTTGATCTTTCTTTTCTATAACCATGAAATAAAATGTCATGTCAGAGACTCATCAGGCATCATGATTTAAAATCTGTTTTCTGCTGAAAGACTGTTGTAGCAAAATAAAGCATCCAATAATAATAATAATAATAATAATAACCTTGAAATTATAAAATACATAATTATATAATTTACACACACACGCACGCACAATGAATGTTGAGAGCAAAAAAGGATAAAAGCTAGATAATGCTGCCATATCACATTTCATATGGGCATATGAATGCATCTATTTGTTTTTCTGGAAAAAAACAAACAAACAAACAAACAAAAAAATGTGTTCTTACTGTAACATGCAGTACTTACTTTTTATACCGCATATCCTGTACATGGTTGTAGTCCTGGGGCACAAAGCAACACACAAGCACACAAACTCACACACTACAGGCACTTTGGAAATACCAATTAAATCCCACAAGCACAGAGAGAGCAGGATTCTCCAAGGCAGGATTTAAACCCTCGACAGTGGAGGTGTCAGGCAACAGTGCTTGCCACTATAACACCATGCCACTCTGTAACATACTCACTCAATGGCCTGGAGCCTATCCCCGGGACTTGGGCACAAAGCAGCGCACACCATGCATAGGGTGCCAATCCATCGCAGGTCACACACACTCACTCAGAAACTATGGGCTGTTTGGAAATACCAATTAGCCTACTTTGCATGTCTTTTGGACTGTGGGAGGAAACCCACAAAGCACTGAGAGATTATGCAAACTTCACACACAGACCTGTGAATCAAACCCTGACCCTGGAGGTGCATGGCCACACATGTAACATACTATACATGCAAAACATTGTCTCTAAGACTGCTTGCAAATTCCCATATCTCATTAGTCTTATACCTGAAATCCTAAAATGCATGCTTAAGAATGAGTTTATGTATCTGTAATTATTAAACCAACTCAGTTAATTGATGCTAATCTGCTTCATGTGTCCCAGTCAGCTCTACCATAATTACAGCAACTTAATTGACTATAATTATCATTTGCATAAGTATGGTAAAGTAATGCAAGTAAAAATCTTGCAAGTTTCCATGTTTGCACAATGTAAAAGATGCACTTTCTGATTGAGTTAATTGAGAAAAATTATCACACTAAAAGCAGTCTGGAATATGATCAAAGAGAATGATGAAAGGATGAATGAGGATCTGTCCATTGATTCCCATCTGTATTTGCACAAGGCAAATAATGTCATGACATGGTTTTACCCGTGGAGGAGTGAAGATTTCATGAGCATGACCACTTTAAGTGGAACCACTTTGCTTCGTTTTAGCATTCTTTCTTGGAGAGGGCCTCAGAGACTCGGGCATAACTGCACTTGCTTTTGAATTGAATGGATGCTGAACAATAAGCCCGGGCAATCCTGTAGAGAAAACTGGTGGGAATAGAGTTGTATCTATTATTGGAACATAGATGCAACACGAGGACATTATACAGTATGTTCTACATAGCAAATTACTCATTATTGATTCATCAAGTGTATTTGTGTACCGATATTCTTTAGGTATTTATATACAGTATTAATTCAGGGTGTCCCAAGACTCTCCATACCTACGAAAAATTAACGCTTTGTAGTAAAATATCTTTTAGAATGTTAACTAGTGAGTTAAGCCCTGCGATGGATTGGATTAGCACCCCATCCAGTGTTTGCTCCACCTCATGCCCAAAGTCTCCTGCGATAGGCTCCAGGCCCCAAGCTGGTTTAAACGATGAGTGAGTGATACTTAGTTAAGTCATTCATTAATTCATTCTTTATCTATAACACTCATCATGACAGGGTCAGAGGGGGCCTGAAGGATATCCCAAAGAACTTGGAACATAACCTAATTGGGTACCTCCTGGATGGGAGCCAACCCATTGCAGGGCACAAGCTAATTTCTATTGTACGGTAATCACACAATACGGCCCATTTGGAAATGCCAATCAGCCAACTGTGCATGTCTGTGGACTGTCAGAGAAAATCATGAGCAGAGAAACATGCAAACTCTTCGCACACAGAACCAGAGGCAAGTAACTTGTATTATTTTTGTTTTGGGGGGTTGCATGGGAAAGCCATAGCATACTGGGAAACTATACAGCATGAATATTGTTAAAGAACCACTTTTAAAGTGCAATTACAGTAGTGGCACAGCAATTCAATTTTATTTGTATAGCGCTTTTAACAATTGACATTACACAAGCAACACAGGACACTCAATGTCTTAATATAACATCATCATGATATGTGTGAGAGGTGACTGTGTGTATTTATACAGTAAATAAAGAAATGGCAATAATGTAAAGTAGGGATTGTAAATAAAGTTACATGATGCCAAAATAGTATCAACTTCGCCTATGTATGGAGACTTTTGGGACATGCTGTAGAATAATTAGTTCAGCACTAGGATTTATTTATTTATTTATTTATTTTTTTGTACAGCCACATGGGCAAGCAATATGAGATTTGTTTTGCTTCCTAATGGATCCCTTAAGGGCTTTCTGCATGGTCAGCTTTATTCTTGTGTGAGTCACCTGAAAATGATCAATTGGGCTAAAGTCTGTGACCAATATTAGACACACACACGCACACACACACACACACACACAAACCAGGTTAGCTGATTACTTCTTTCCTGTCTGTAAAACTGCCGGCATTTGATTAATTAACCATTCAGTGTGGCGCATCCTGAAACCATAGAGAGGCAGCCAGAGCTATATCAGTTGCAGACAAATGAGAAAAGCCACGTCTGAACTGTAATTGAGGGTCTGGTGAATATTTCAAGAACTGGGAACACATTTTCCACCCAGCCAGATTGGCCATTTAGGACCTTGGCTGAGCTCCTAAAGGTTTTCCACACATACGCATTTAAAAGTAAAATCATCTTTCCCAGTGATATAGTTAGAGTCTAATTCTTACAATTATTTATTTATGGTAGGGTGACTGAGGACATAAGGCTGATCTTTTTTTTTCTTTTTTCTCTGTGCTGGGAATAATATCATATTGTGCATGGGGATGTTGGTTTGAAGGACAGATATTGGCTTGGATTTCCTTCTCTAGATTTCATTCACACCTCTCCAACACCTGCAGTTTGCAGCCTTTTCCAAAATTACATATTTGGAAACGCTGCCATGGTAGTTCAATGTTACCTGTACCCTCTTCCTTATTTGGTGATATATTACCTGTACCATATTTAGGTACATTTTTTTAGCATTTAGCAGTACTAGCATTACTGTCAAAAATGTTATATATGTTTATGTACCATAATTGTGATATTTATGTAGTGCATGTTGAAACTCTTTATATGACCTACAATAATGTAGTGATGCTTGTACTATACCACACCGGTAGTATGTATTGACATATGGTACAGATTGTCCAAACATACCATATTAGATACCTGATGGTCCTTTGAGGCCAGTGTGGTACCCAATAAATACCATGGTGTTCACCAAAGTCGGTACCCACTGAAGTGCCTCAGTACCTACCATTGTATTCACCAACGTACAGTGGTAAATATTATAACATTACTATGGTGCCAACTGAAGTGTCATAGTACCTACTGGTACTCTAAAAAACCCAATGGTGCCCACAATGGCAATACAATTTATGCTATATCATGGTATGTAGTAATAGTAATAGTAAAATATAGTAATAGTAAAACTTCTTATATGTTTATTTAAAATGAACAATAAAAGTATCAGTGACTAGAATGACAGACAGTTGCAGTGGTCAAAGGAAATACTGGACATATTATTGTAAATTTTCTTTTCTGGTTTTGAGCATGTTGCCATCACACAGTCACAGGGAATTTTAATGACTGTTGGTGTTTAGTTGTCTCTTGCTTGATACGGTTCATTACAAGGCAGAGCTTATGACCACAGATGTTGTCTGCATGTGGCAAATTTACCATCTGGGCAAGAACACAGCAGTGTGACACAGTGAATATTACATGCAGATGATACTCTGAGTATTTTATCCTTTGCATGTACTCAGATTAAGATGAAGCATTGAACTGCACAATGAATACTTGATTATATTGCTTTTATATTACAGTTCATTGAGCCAAAGTAACATTACCAGGTGTAAATATGTATGCATTTTTCATGCCTCATCACATCACCACCTGTGGCACAAAGTCTGCATTCTGATCCGATCAGCTAGTCCCTGTGAAGTGGGCTGCATGGAGTATCGGGCCATAAAGTGGGAGGTAACTGAGTGCATGTACTTCGTTACTGTACTTAAGTACATATTTCATATATATAGTTTAGTCGTTTTATTAGAGGATACTTTCAAATCAGTTCAAAACTACAGCAAATATTTGTACTATTACTTAACTGTGTTTCAGCGGAGCTGGTTGACAGACAATGACAAAAACAGCAAGTAAATAATCAGCAAGTGGAGAGACAGAGGCAGAGAGAAAGACAGACTATTTTATTATGAAAAATGCTTTGCTTTCACTGTCCCTCAGACAGAAAAACGGTTCCATGGCGTTAACAATACTTGAATGCATTAGAACAAGGAACCTCATACATCAGGGACTAGGGGCGGGATTATCAAAAGTTTGTGTCAGCCATGATACAATGCTTTCCAGTAATGATAAAACCAACCAGGAGAACTGCCTGCAAAGCCATGTTGAAGTTTGCCATAGTTGTTGTTGTGCTTGCCGATAGCATTTTTTTTCCACTAGGATTTAAAAAAATTTTTTTTTTGCTACTAGCATTGCTGCTAGCATTTCTGGGAAAATAGAGAAGTACACAGAGATATACAGTGACATAATGACGTCAAAAACAAAACTAATTCTTGGGAAGTTGGCTATTGCACCGGCTCTGAACTGGCACTAGCACCAGACATGAACTAGTACCTGTTTCATTTTGGTGAAAAAGAAGCTTGTGAGCTACAGTAATACACACCTTGCATTTTGGTTATTTTAAGTAGTAGTGAGTATTTCTTTTACTTTTACTCAAGTACACAAGTGTCATCTGCATAACAATAATAATGGTATTTGGACAAGAAAATTGAGGACTTCTACTTATACTTGAGTAATATTTTTCCAGTATTACAGTACAGGATTACCAACTCTGGTAAGATTCCAAACAGTATAGAGCAAAACTGTTCAGTTCAAGGGGAATTGTAAACAGCATAGGGAACAAGTAAATAATAGTTCTTCACGGTGGACAAGCAAAATTACGTATCACTGGAGTACTAAAAAAAAAGCTAAATAAGGAAATAACATGAAGCTAGCATTAGAAACAAAAGGTCTGTGTAATGATTTATTAAATACTTATATTATTACTATTATATAGGCTTTTAATTTAATAATATTAATCTTTTTATCAAACCATCCATTTTTAAATTAATTACATTTATTCACAAGTTATGCACATTTCAATACGAAATACTTTTTATGATGTAGCAGTCTTTTTTTTCCCATATATTCAAGGTATTCAAGGTGCTTACTGTATGTTACCATGGTAACACAGGGAGAAATTGATGTCTGCTTTGGTGACATTGGAGCGGGACAATTATTCAAGGGCAGATGATTAGCAAGCTTACCTGCAACGTACTTTCTAAAATGCTGTGAAACCAGTACGGATATACTTATATTGTCCACATGGTTTTTTTTTTTTTTGCCTGAATTTGTTAAACAGATATTGCCATGGTGAATAAAGTTACCGTATATGCGGCTGTGGTTGTATTTCTCTACAACTGAAAACCACTACAAGCATATGATTTTGTATGAGGTTTTTACACAAAAAGTTATTATGTAGAAGACAAATTTGATCAGTTCAAGTTTGTAAGCTCAGTGTCATGTATAAGGGCTAATCATGTATCTTCATAATCAAAATCAGGGTTCAGTTCAAAGGCAGGCAAAAAAAAAGAATAGAAGGATAATCCTTAATTATACCTATATAAAACATGCAAGGTCAAAAGCAGGAATCATGAAATAAAACATCTGGCAATGCAAACTTATGAGTTAGACCTTGACAGAACAAGGAAATGTAACAAATCAAATATTTATCATGGAACAGCTGCATGCGCTAGATGAAGTGCTAGTAACAAGGCAGGGGGGCCCTAACGGCCAAAACCCATGCACATGGCACTCGCTCATCGTCTATAATGTTTAATCCTGTATACAGTGTCGTGGGGATGGGGGGGGGGTCTGGAGACTATTCTAGGAGACTTGGGGCACAAGGCATGACGCGCACACACACACTCACACAATTTGGGAACACCAGGTAGCTCTGCATGTCTTTGGACTCTGCGAGGAAACCTGAGGTGCAAGGCGACAGTGCTAACCACTAAGCCACGAGGCACATGGCAATGCAGGCAAAAAACAAATGAAGGCAACTCAATACAATATGCCACTGGTTTGGTATGGTGAATATCTTTCAACTGCCAGACACCCTGTACACAGCTTTATGATGTCTGATGTTGTTTTATTCGATGTATAGGAAGTATTTGTAATCGTACATCAGTGTGTTTCACTTTGCACCTGCATCTTCTTGCATATTGCTGACCTAAATTCCAGTCTGTGTTTTATTCAAGCACTCATCTGAGCTGAGAATTGACTGATCCAGGTCAAGCCTTTTATCCTGCAGTATGGTTTAAATGATTGAACGAACTTCCGTACTGGACCCAAATGGGCTTCACTACCTTCATACATAATTTTTAGTGTACTTTTTTGCAAAAAATGTAAACATGTCTGCACCAAGCAAATGCACCACACACACACACACACGCACACACGCACACACACGCACACACGCACACACGCGCACACACACACAAACCATGATTTTGTTTAATGGCCTGGTCATGAATACTGTCTAATACAGTACAAATGTCCAAAGCTATTCACGAGGTAGACATCATTTTCTGCTTTTTAGCACTGTGTAATTTAAGGGGGGCCTTCAGAGAGAGTCTGTTAATGAGACACCATGCAAACAGAGAATTGTAGCTCACTTCTATAGACAGACAGATCATTATTGCTCCAGTCTGGTCAGTCCTAAGTCAATGAGCTGTATGCCCAAGTGATAAAGCAGAATCCATTAAGTCAGAGTGGATGATTTGCTGTTTGTAATACACACTGTCTGTGGTTGATGGAGATGCATAGACCAAGGCTAGACTCAAAGACTGAAAACCGGTGTACTGTATAATAAATCCTTTCATGGATACTGTATAACGTCTCATTCTCTTCAGAGGGAAGTCACTCCAAATCAATACTGTCCTTTTGACTGATCATCCTAATGCAATGAATTAAAAAAAAAAAAAAAGCTAAACTCTTGGAAGAGATATCTTCCAAGGTTGACTTTGCTCCATACAAAGTGAATGTATACTGTATAAAACAAATAATTTAGAAAAATAGTAAGTTATTTCAGAAAACAATGCACGTAAACATTGCTCCCTCGGATAACTGCTTTAATTTCACCCCTTCTCCAAACGCACCATTTTAGTGTCTGTCAATGAGCTACTGCTGAGCCACACCCCATCAGAAATCCATCAGGTATGATCTTATGTGACAATTTAGCTTCTTTGAAGCGATAAAAATAGGAACATTAGCAACATTATCAACAGCGAAATAAAGTTATGTATTCAGATTGTTGTGATTTTGTACTGAAAAATTTTAAATAAGTGTGACTTGATTCAAGATACTTTCACCCATTAAGCTATGACCTTTTTCAGTGAGTTAATAATAAAGAGTCCATTTTTGTTTTTTGAGCTTTGGCTGAGTGAGTATGCCACCGAGTCGTCACCCGCTCACCCCGCCCTGGGTTGGGGGATTGCTCATCTCTCTCCGCCTAAGGCACCCAGACGTTTACCTTCAGATAAAACAAACAAACAAACAAACAAACAAAAAAACACTTACACTCACTATCCTTTTTTAAAATCTGGAGAAAATGTGCTAATGCTACAATCCTTTCTGTCAGAGTGCTAACTAATACATCTATCACATATAAAGTTATACTAAACATCCTGCGCTCCACACACTGAACCAGCTGTATGTTTCCCATGATGAGCATTGAAGGTACTTTAGTTGGGCTTTTTACATCAGATGGATCTGGCATGGATACATTCGGCTCATTTTTAGACAAAGAAACTAATACATTCTTCAAAAAAAAAGAAATGCAAAATGCAAGGAAGTGAAAAATGCACAAAAAACTGTTGATTGTTTGATCATGAAAGTGCAACGCAGATATAATTAAGATACTCGCAGTAAACAATCCAAAAACATGAGCTATATAATTGCCTCCAAATCATTGAAAGTCATTTCAAATTGTCTTTGAACAACCTGGGTTGTACTATTCATGCCCAAGATGAGCTACAATGCTACTGTAACTAACCTCTAAAACAAGACAAACTCTTCTTTAACCTCTAATAAACTAACTTGCTACCTGTTGGTTGCCAGCTCAATGCTATTTTCACCAGCTTTGAAAGGATGTGTGTTTAGGAAAATAACAGGTTTAATAATCAAACAAATCATAATCTGTTGATGTTTTTTTGTAAACTATTTGGTAAATAGTGATATCATCTTCATGATGTGCTGATATTCTATACAACAGCACTCATTCAAATGCATATGCAGTTAAAATCAAAATAGTGGTCACAAAAAAACTGTGCCTACCTTAAATAATGCACTTGATGCTACCCTTCAGACAGGCATACATATATTGGATTATAACTTCATTCAGTTTAAAACGTTGTTATCCTATTGCTGATGATATGACCCCAGAATGTGGCTACAGGCGAGTCTTTAACAAAACGTTTAAGGGTCACATCAGGTTTATAATCATCGGTAATTAGAATACACTTCTTTAAAATTGGGTCCTGCAAAGCTAAAAACCTAGGAATTTACCTAAAAAACCTAGAAATCTTAAGACAGCAAGGAGGGAAGAAAGAAAGAGAAAAGAAAGAAAAAAGAAAATGGTCCAAATGTACAGCCACCTGTTAATACACAGCATGCAGCTAAACCATTAACAAAGAATATACATAAGATTTCCAAGAAACGAGGGAAGTTTCCAGTTATGCAAAAAGCCCTGAATATGTGATGTGTGTGTGCATGAAACTAAGAGAAATGAAACTAATTAGTAACCATGGCAACCGACATTCTTAGAGAAAGGGTTCATTGGATAAAAACTTCAAATAGGGTGCTGCTTGAAACCCTGCCTGATGGTGAAACACCGTTGTAGGATTACACACAGAGTCTTTCAAAGGTTCCCTAGGGAGAACACTAAAGACCCCTTAAGGCTTCTTAATAATTTAAAGCGGCAGTATAAAACAGACAAGACCACCTGGTGGGTAGGTGTGTAATTGTAATGGACCTGTCATGACTTCATAATTTTCATGGATTTATAGTCGTTTGTGGAATTGGTGTGTGAATAATGTGTGTGAGCCAAGTTTGTAGGAAAGAAATATTAAAAGGTTCAAATATTTGTTATACGGATATAAACTGTGTCAGCATTAAGATGTTCTGTGTGTGTGTCTAAGTGAGTGTATGTGTGTGCCTTGCGATGAATTGGCACCCTGTCCAGGGCATACCCCACCTCATGGGATAGGCTCCAGGTCCCCCGTGACCCTGAATACAGGACAAAGCGGAATAGAAGATGAGTGAGTGAGGATTATATAGGTAAGGGCTCAGATTACATTTATTTTTCTTTTCTTGGCCACATTGTGTGTATTCTGAGAAGCTGTCACTAAAATAAATAAATAAATAAATAAATAAATAAATAGGGTTTTGATCCTAATGCGTTTGATAATAGATTACAGTTTAGCCAGAGTTTTGGGAATATATCAACCATGTACCAGATAAAAGTATTCAGATTTGACTGCCTCTAAACGCAGCTTTGACGCTTGTTGTTTTTATCTAATTAGCATGGTGACACGGGGACGCCTGCTTCAGTTAATGAAGGTCAGCTGAGTTCAGATTTCAATCTCAAGTGCCGCTGTCAAAATATTTTAAAGTAGCGTAATCTTGTAATACACAGGAAACTGTCAATCTGACTGGCACAGATGTGCACACACACACACACACACACACACACACACACACACACACACAGACACACACAAAGCCCACGAAAGAAAGCCATGCATCAAATTATTTATGCTATTTCATGCTCTTTTAACTAGACAGGTGTCACTGGAGTCCCCAGGGAGATTTTAAATAATCCGCAAAATGTGAAAGTATGGAATTAGCAAAGGTAAACAGGAGTGGAACAGTGGTGCAGCATTACTGTTGCACGACTCCCTGGTTAAACCCTGAGCTTTGGTTACTGTCTGTGTGAGTGTTTGTAGCTGTGAATAAGTGTGCAAATATGTGTGTGTGTGCACGGTCCTTCTGGATCCAAAGTCTATTCCCACATCACACCCGGCCTTCCTGGCATAGGCTCAGGATAAAGCAGTTACAAAAAGTAATAAAGAATAAACCTGACCGCTTAGTTGATTTAAACATTCATAATCACTGAAATTGGACTGAATGATGTTTTATAATCTATTGCCTTCCTCCCATTAGAGCAATAAGTGAGCTGGTGTCACACTGTTTCTGGCCTGCTTACTCTGCATGTGTAAATAGAGGTGTGATTAATTGGAAAGAGCTGCACGATGCACAGCGAAATGCACCTCCCATCTGCCAAATGACCAATGCACTGTCAGCTAGAATAATACTGCCAGTCAGCCAGATGAAGTGTCTTCATTTTAAGCAACATTAAGTTTGTGGGTCTTAATTTATCTCTGTAAGAGGACCTGGCAAACACACATACTGTACGTGCGTGCAT
>QMIH01000016.1:565819-580096 GCA_003987875.1 Clarias batrachus | reverse complement strand
GTGCATACACACACACACACACACACACACACACACACACACACACACACACACACACACACACACACACACACACAGGCGCTTCTCTTCACTGGAAAATGAAAATAAAAAGGTTGAGGTGACACGTCCAAAAGTGAGAGTGCTATACGTCTCGGTTTTTACATTGTAAAATCACAATTTTCTGGAGCTCAACAAAGGGGAAAAAATCTGACGTTTTCTAATATTTAGATTTAGTGAGGCGCTTAAAACCTTATGCTTTTCATACACTGTTCATTGCACCATCTCCATTTCATCGAAACACATTACTATAAGAAGACTCGTACTGTTATCTTATTTGCTTGCTTGTTTGTATTTCGAAAATTGCATTCTGCTCCAAGTGACTACAGTGAAGTAAAAGATGGTAAGCCTGTAAATTGTGCAAAACAACGAGCTGCTTTTCTGTGACATCCAACTCGTCAGATAACAGCAGGCTGAAGGTTGAATAGGATGCAGAACGAGAGTGAGGCTGTGAGGAAACGGGAGAATAACATCTCACACCGGTTTTGTTGATTACTCACACATTGGGGCAGCATCTCTGCAAACCACTTGCTGAACTTTAATCACTGATCGTAAATTGTGATTTTATTATTTCTTTTCTCACTCCCTTGGGCAGTGATTTGCATTTTTTTAAACTTCTGACAAAATTAAACATCTGGATTTAATTGAGCAAAAAGGTACGAGCTTGTTGTTGGATAATTACTGCATTGATTAATACGCTTCAGCTGCAACACGTTATTTTACTCTACCTGATGCAGTGAGTACCTTCTTATTTATTGCACAAACATGTCATAAGACATATCATGTGGTCATGGCAAAGATGTTTCAAACTCTATCTCATAAGGGTCAGTTTATTGGCCTGCATTTTTTCTGATGAGTCCAGATTTACTCAGGAGAGGGAAGGATGAAGTGATGCACCCATTCTGCTTAGTGTACACGCCTATGGGAAGGAGGTTTTATGATCTGGGGTTGCTTCTGTTGGTCAGGTCTAGGTTCAAACAATGTTATGTGCCAAAAAGACGTCAGCTGATGATCTGAATATACGGAACTGACTAGGTTTCCATCGATGGATTCTTTTCTTCCCTGATGATGTCAATGCCAGGATTCATTAGGGTTAAATTGTGAAAGTGGTTGAGGGAGCAAACCATTAAGAATGTCTTGAACGCTCTTGCTGAACTTGGTTAGAATTCTAATGCAATCAACACTGTATCTCAGACCATCTATCAAATTACACTAAATAACTGATAAGCAAGAAAAATGTTCTGTTCCCCAGAATTCCCCCCAAATTTTTTACTGTATATTATAGTGAGAATATAGGGCTCAAAAATACAGTGTGTATACATAGTATTACGCATAAACCTCGCATATGATATTCTTCACATACTGTAGAATGGGTTTCAGCAAGATATTCTTGTTAAAAGAAGGTGAATATTTGGAGCTACAGTATTCTTCATGTAAGAACACAGGCCCTCCGGTCCGTCCCCGTTTTCTGTTTTCTTTTAATGTTGAATTGCTCTTTCTGGTTAATTATCAATCCCTCCTGCAGGATTGAGGCAAAAGTTGAGCCACCTGGCCAAACCATCGCCATTTTGCATATCCATGCTGAAGCCCTCAAGAGACATTCTTCTTAAAATTGAGCAATGGAGCCCCCAACATTTTCTCATACATGTGTTTAAATCTACGTACACTACAGACCAAAAGCTTCGGCATACTTTCTCATTCCAAGAGGTTGAATTTGTATTATGGAAAGAAAAAAGCAGCTAAGTGAAGAAAAACGAGCGGCCATCATTACTTTAAGAAATGAAGGTCAGTCAGTCTGAAAAATTTGGAAAACTTTGAAAGTGTCCCCAAGTGCAGTCACAAAAACCATCAAGCGCTGCAAAGAAACTGGCTGACATGCGGACCGCCCCAGGAAAGGAAGACCAAGAGTCTTCCCTCTGCTGCGGAGGATAAGTTCATCCGAGTCACCAGCCTCAGAAATCGCAGGTTAACAGCAGCTCAGATCAGAGAGCAGGTCAATGCCACACAGAGTTCTAGCAGCAGACACATCTCTAGAACAACTGTTAAGAGGAGACTGTGTGAATCAGGCCTTCATGCTAGAATATCTGCTAGGAAACCACTGCTAAGGACAGACAACAAGCAGAAGAGACGCGTTTGGGCTAAAGAACACAATAAAGAACACAATAAAGAACACAATAAAGAACACAATAAAGAACACAATAAAGAAAACTCTTTGAATGAGAAGGTGTGTCCAAACTTTTGGTCTGTACTGTATTTCATGTCTATATGTCATAGACATGTCACGTAAAAATGAATGGATGACGGTAATGGATGCAACTGGATACATCATGTTTAGTATTTGAATTGTTTTTTGAAAACTGTATTAAAATATTTCTACAGACAATTATGTTAAAATAAGAACAAGAATCTCTCCTCTCTCCACAGCAAAATTTAGCAGAATGTATGACACTCACTTTTCAACTAAAATGGAATTCCCTCCCTGGTCTACTCTACGTAAATTGGGACTTTAGGGCTCAGGCTCTTGCTTTCTTACTCTTACTGCCATGTGATAATGAAGGTCATTTTCCATTTTTACTACACTTACAGTAGGGAGCTCCCCCCCCCTTTAGTTTTCCTCAATTTTCTAACTTTCCATCCATCTGCACCAGCAGGAGCCAGAAACCATTTACTGTAACTGACAATACTTTCTCAACTACTGATCTCCCCCTAACTCTGACGTATAGTAGCCAGGGTAAGTTTAGAAAACTACCAAATTATTGTCTTTTTAGGTACCCTTGTGTGCTGAAGGCCTAAACTATTTCTTGGATTGTGCATAACTTTACTCAACCAAAAGCTTAATTGTCATCTTTGTGTGTTCATGTGAGCATGGCTGTGTTTCATGGCTATAGTGTAAAGTGTATAGTGTACACTTGTATTAGTGTAATTTGTAATTAAATATGAGTACAAAATACAGTTGTTTTGTTATAGTGAAACACATAACCTAATCATCAATGGTCTTTAACCATTTTTGATGACTGAGTCACTGGCTTTTGCCATTTCCCACAGATCACTTTAATTATTCTTTAGTTCCTTTTACACATTATCTTAGGTGGTTACTAAGATTACTTTCTCACTCATCATCTATACCGCTGTATCCTGTATACAGGGTCATAGGGGACCTGCAGCCTATCCCAGGATAGAGAGGGTCTATTGGCATTGGACAGGGTGCCAAATTCATCAAAGGACAAACGCGCACACACACTAAGGGCAATTTGGGAAGAGCAATTGGCCTAATGTGCATGTCTATGGACTGTGGTAGGGAACAGGAGTACCCAGAGGAAACCCACCAAAAGAAGGGAGAACATGCAAACTCCATGCACACAAAGGCAGGAATCGAACCCAAGCTTGAATTGAAACTGGACCATGGAGGTATAAGGCGACGGTGCTAACCACTGAGCCACCATGCTGCCGCTACCTAGATTAATTTCTTTAAATATCTAAATGACCTACAATCTTTTAACTGTATCGCTGGACATATAGTTTCAAGATTTTTTCACAGTTGGGCTAATCAAATATTTTCATAAGTAAGGAGCCTTTTTTATATTGGATCTTTAGAACCAAACTTTCCAGGCTTTCCCCTAGATAAGCTAATTTCCCTACATTGATCATGTCTATGCAGAAAATCTTAATGTTGAGAAGCTCCCTGAATACATATACAGCACAGATGAAACACAAAGTAAAATCATCTAATAGGCACAAAAATATTGATTATGATTATGTCTTGCCTGATAATTTGTTATTTGTCATTGACTTTAATTAAACAACTTAGTCATTTTTAGTTGGTGGCATCAGTCAGAAATCGTGTGAGAAAATGGGCCTTTCAGAATTTGAGGCTATTTCTCCATAAGACCTAGCTCTCATTTGAATAATCCACTCTCTACTTGAGTATTTCCAATTCATGGACTGGCCGGACAGACCTGAAAACTTCCAAAGAACTGCCATTGTGTTTTTATTCACTAGTGGTACCATACAATTAGTGAGTAAAAACTCACGTCTCTGTGTGCGTGGAGTTTGCATGTTCTCCCCGTGCTTGGTGGGTTTCCTCCAGGTTCTCCGGTTTCCTCCCACATTCCAAAGACATGTAGGTTAGGTTAATTGCCGTTCCCAAATTGCCCTTAGTGTGTGAATGAGTGTGTGAGTGTGTGTATGTCTGTGTGCCCTGCGATGGATTGGCACCCTGTCCAGGGTGTACCCTGCCATGTGCCCTAAGTCTCCTGGGATAGGCTCCAGGCCCCCCGTGACCCTGAATACAGGATTAAGCGGTATAGATGATGAGGGAGTGGTTTCATTCTAAAATTATTTGATGAAAATTTGTTTGTTCACTGCTTGAGTAGTACTGGGCTGCCGGTGACATAATTACTATGGTAACCATGCTGTATGCTCATAAAGGGGGTAAACGTTTTAGTCAACGCAAAATAAAACTTATAACTAAAAAGTTTTATTTTATAACTTCCAAAACTTCCCATTGTATCCCACAGGATACAGGGGTAGGGTGGCGTAGGGTGTCATTCTCACTTAGGCAATGCTGATGGGAGGTGGGGGTTGGGTGAAAGTGGTTCATTTGCATTAAAACATCAGCCACAAAATCCTGCTGTTCTAAAAAGGGCTATGCAGACAGTGATAGAGTCTGCGGCGATTGATTCTTGAAGTTTTATCAAAACATGTCATCCACATCTCATTAAGACTACACAGAATTGTATTAATTTGTTGGGAATGGGTATAATATGTCTCCTTTATGAATTGCGGGAACCTCTTTTCTCATTAGTTGATTTCATTTGCTCAGTGCCATTGTAGCTGATCTGTGTCAGCAACTTGCTGCACATTTGGAGAGGCTTGAAAAAGGCAGAGACAGCATACCTGGCATGCTGAAGTATTTTGTACTCTTGGGGATTTTGAGAAACCGGATACAGGTTTGGCATTTCCCAGCTGAATAAGAACACGGCTTGCATGCATTCATATGTTTCACGCTGCAATGCATTCCCAAATTCCAAATATGGAAGCAGAACAGCTGACAATATTATAGTATTTTCACACCATAACTGGTTTTCCAGATGTAATTAGGGCAACATATTTCACACATAGTCATAAAATTACTCTTTCAAAGGTAAGATGTCTAACGTATAATTTAATGCAGATT
The DNA here is from genome assembly GCA_003987875.1 of Clarias batrachus. Classification (NCBI taxonomy): domain Eukaryota; kingdom Metazoa; phylum Chordata; class Actinopteri; order Siluriformes; family Clariidae; genus Clarias; species Clarias batrachus. The sequence continues at coordinate 574,863 of QMIH01000016.1, read as the reverse complement.
TCCTTTTTGTATGTCTGAAATTATGACTAGTTCAATGCATATTTCGATAAATGACACCCCAGACTTCAATCTCTCCAACTCGATAGCACCATCAGATTCAGCACCTTGGACAGCAACAGCGACAAAGTTTTTTTTTTTTTTTACCCTTTTGTAAGCGAGACAGACTTGGCAGGATGCAGGCACCGCTGGAGGGGAATGATTGCGGTAACTGTTCCCAGCTGGGGGCATATCTGTGGAGGAAACACGGTAGTGCCAAGACACAACAAGCAGAGCTGATGACGGATGAGGAGAATTGTCGAGACCGTTGTTGCTGAAACTAACCTGTATCTCTTTTTTTCCCCTGCACAGAGTCTCCTGAGAAAAGCTCACCCTCCAGCATGCTGTTGAGATGTCAGCCTCCTAAACTTCAGAGACACTAGATGTGTGCACATTGAGGCCCAGACAACAATAACAGTGGTCTTTTAGATTAGTACACACACCTACACCCCACCACATGTCTTCCTTCCTTCTCCTGCACAATATACCGTAAACAAATAACCCTTCAGGCTTCAGCCAGATTTCCTTATTGGTGTATTTTCATGTTCAAATCAACACTAGAAAATATAACATGACACTAAATATTTTTTGTAGTTAGTGTCTTTTGTGTGTGTGTGTCTGCTCAAGGTGTATGAACATGGCCTTTTGAATATAAAATTAGGCACAGACTCACATAAAGGGGGCAGTTAAATATTAGAAAAGGACAACATTTTTCAGTCTTAATCTTCCAACTTTTCAGTGAATCTGTGCTCGATGTTTCCTCAAATTCCTATGCTTAATTGGCTAACAGGAGAGGAACGTGGTCTGCCGTTTATGCCCATTTGCTTTAAGTTACATGTTTTGTATTAATTTTGTAATCAATAACTTTAAGGTCAGACTAATTAAAAGCTAACTTACCAAAAAAGGTTATCGAACAATAAATTCAAAGCAATATTTAATTGCTAAAGAACAGCCTCACATTTGGTTTGTGAGATTGTGGCTGACATCACAAAGCTGTCTTTGGTTACGGTGTAATGTATCTGAGTAAACCTTGGAGATCTTTCCTGTAACAAAATCGTTTTCTCAGTGTTTACTTTTAACGCTACTCCTTCTCATGCCTTGTGTTGATTACTGCTTGCATGGCAGAAAGCTGCATCGCAGGCTGCACTCATTTAAATCAAACTCCTCTTGCATCACAGTGTGACCCAGACGGCTCAGTCTTTAATGTAATATTGATCAGTGAACACATTGTCTAGTAATTAGCACTGCAGAGCAACTTCTTTCCCCAAGCATCTAACCACAGTCACACATTTTTTACAGGAGTAGATGCAATTCCAGCAGGATTACTGTTTTTGAAATATGAGTTCATTGATTCAAAAACAACAAGAGGGCTGAAAAGTGCATGTTTTCAGTCTCACATTTATGCAGAAAAAGTAGGTTTTCCCTCTAACTCTTTTAATATTCCTGAGCATGTCTCCCAAGCATATCTTTTCAGAAATGAAGGCAACTTTAATAAGTTCAGATTTGACTTATGGCATAGGACTTATGACTGTGTTTTTATATTTATGTATCCATGGCATGCAGTGGAGTGACATGATGAAATACATACAGTAGATCAGCCATAACATTACAATGCAAAATATCATGTATCGTCCCGTGCATGCTCAATCAAATTGGCTTCTGGAGAATTTGGAGGCCCGGGTCATCGACCTTGGTTTCTTTGCCTGCCAAGCTGCATGTGCGGCAGGTTTGAGTGTACTGGGTGTTCAAGTGCCTTTCTATCATGGCCTCCATTGACGTTTTTTTGGTGAGGTGCGCTGCCTTGGCGTTTCTGTGAGATTGGACCAGACAGACTGGCCTTTGCTCCCCACAGGCCTAAATGATCCCTTGCCCATTATTCTTTTTCACCAGTTTACTGGTATATAAATCAATGCCAATGTGTTAACTTTATGTGGTATTAATGTTAGGGCTGATTGGTGTTTTTAAACCTGCAACCATTGATGATAAATTATTGTATCTTTTAAATGAGAAATCGTTCTTTGTAGTTGTGTGAAAGTGTTCGACAAAACAATCAGGCTCTTTACTTTTAGATAATTTTTTCTAGTACAGTAAATTAATTTAGTTTCATTTTATTTTTTTCAAAATTTTGACTCTAAAATTAAAAAATAATTTAGTAGTGTGTGTGTGTGTGTGTGTGTGTGTGTGTGTGTGTGTGTGTGTAATGAGAGCTGTGAGTGCTACAATTACCTTGATGTCACAATAAGAAAGTAATTGGTTTATGAATAGGATATATAAAGCAAATGACTATATTCGTCTCATGCCTCAATTTCAGCTCACTGCAGTTCAATTCATCAGATGGTGAGCATTAATTTTCTGTACCAGCAGCACTGACAGAAGTTCAGACTGTAATATGAATAAATTGTTTATAACTGCATTATATAAAGTTTTGCACTTATCAGGTTTCCCAGCTACACAACACCTGCGATATTTGTCTTCTTCTAGAGACAAAAAATAAACAGGCTGATTTTGGAAGAACTGTTAGCTGCTGTAACGGAAGCAATAACAGAAACCAGCTTGTCACATGGACATGCCATAACATTATGAGTAACCGTAAAGAGTTAATGCATCCCAATTGTTGGTGAATGGCTATGCTGTATAAACACTTGTGTTTCCACAGGATTCCATCAAGCTTTTTCATACCAACACACCATTAAATAGTTTCAACCCATCATTTTTTTTTAGATGTTTTTTAAATCAAAACTTATAGTAGTATTGTTGTACATTTATTGAGTTATTTCAGGCTAAGTGCTTAAGGGCCTGATGGTCATTCTGAAAAAGTCCTTGTAGCTGAATTCTTACAGACATTTTCCCAAGACGTGAACTCATGAGCAGTCTCTTAACAAATAGTAGGAGATGTTTAAAAAAATATTTACTTGACATGACCAAAGCTACTCAGACAAGATCCTTGAAACCACTGACAGTTGTGTTATGCTGTGTACCTGTTTTTCAGTTGTAAACAATGCTGAAATTTTCAGTCTCTGCTTTCAAACCGGATGCTGTGATGTTTAAATAGAACCACTGTGTATAGATTATTGCCATCATGTCAGATTACTGCTTTTAAAGAAATGATGTGGAGTTCTCAAGGTGAATTCAATCTGCTACATCTGGTTTGAAAAATACATGATAAGACATGGACACTTTTTGTTTTTAATCAGCCCTTTTTTGTACAGAATTAACTATAAAGTCAAAGTGGCTTTGTCTTGTCATTTCAACCATATACAGTTGGGACAGTACATAGAGAAATTAACCAATGTCCCTTTAATGCCATGGTGCGAACTACACGACACATATCTTAAATAAATAAATAAATAAATAAATAAATAAATAAATAAATAAATAAATAAATAAGAAAACAAATGAAGCTAAAGTACGCTAAGTGACATAAAGTGCATGAGAGTACATGCATATTCATCACTAGCCCCATTAACAAAATAGTCAAATACAATTATGTGATGCCCCAAAATTGATAATTTTCCTTTAACAGCATGTCCTAGCGTGGTTATTTTTATTTTAACTTTATTTTAACGACAGCGGTTTTGTAAATATTACAAAGTTCCTATAAAAAAAAGTTTCAGAGTAACCATGAGTACTTGTTTAAACACTTTCAATCAATCAATCACTCAATCAATCAGGTTTGTGATATTAATGCTCACTCAAACTTCATCAAATTCATCAATTTAAAAGAATTCACAAATGTGTTATGTGTTCTGACAAAAAAGAAAAAAAAAACCTTCTTCCTGTAATACATTTTTTTTTCTCAGGGAAACAAGTTCTGCAAGAATATAATTACAAGGAAAATAATTACGCATGTTGGGGTTCTAACTATTGATGAGAGTTTTTTTTTTTTTTTTTTAGTCTTTTGAAAATTAATGAAATGAAGTATGAAATATAACCTGAATTAGAAACGTTATGAGAGAGCATTTTGAGCATCAATAAGCAACTCTGTCAAGATCTAATCACTGTTGATGGAGCAGCATAGGATGTTCAAGCTACTGTGTGTGTGTGTGTGTGTGTGTGTGTGCGTGTGTGGCTTTGTCATTTATCACTTCTGAACTGAGAAAACAGAGCAAAATGTTTTGTACCACTGATAAACTCTGACAGAGCGATGACCTTTTCAGCTGCTTCTGCTCTAAACTCCTGATAAAAGGCAAACCATTAAAAATCCAATAGCAGGAAATGAGCTTCCGATTCACTTGCCAAGAACCATGAGCCAGCCCATGTGATGGAGTTTATTTCACGAAGCCTGCAGTCATTAAATCCACTGGTGATTAATATCACAGGCAAGTTTGGGCTCTCATTTAGAGCGTGCTTGCCATCACAGGCCATAGAGATGAATGAAATATTTTGCACCCTCACTGAGTCTTTGTTCAGATGTCATTTGTATGAATTAATTGGACAGTTGAACAAGAGATATCTTTTTTTAATCAAGAATCCTTTTTTGTTTAAACTGTACACATTTATCCCAATAAATTAACCACGGATATCTGGGGAGTGTAGATAAGCTCCGGAAATGTCAGTGAAGAAAGCGTCTCTGGTGATGTTTTGTTTGAACACTGCAGTAATGCATGAATATAATCCTCCTGTTGGTTTAGCATGCTTAACCACCCTTCTGTTAAATCTGTAATCCACATTTGATTGGAGCACCAGGTATGTGATAACCTTGCGGAGAATGGCTGGTACTACATGGCAAAGTGAGGAACATGGACTTAAAGAACTTACTCTTCAACAACAATACAGAAATAAGTGGAACATAAACTACAAGGCAGGAAACCTGGGAAGCTGTTGAAATGCAATTCAATGAGAGATGCATGATCTCGATGAACGATAAAGCTATCATAATGGTGCACAAGTTTTCTGCAGCTTGGATGTACGACAATTTCATAGTGACTAGATTGCATCTATTTAGTTGTGCACACACAGCATATAACCTAAAAACAAGCAGAATATACGGTAACACTTCATCAGATTTTTTTTTTAACTTTCCTTAGTTTCATTTTACAGTACGTCCCATATACTGAACTGAAGTCAGTTCCAGCAATTTAATCATAAAAACCTTCTCTCTGAGCTACATTATTAAATGTTCAATAAGTATTTAACAAGTTCTGAGAAGGTTAGATGATAAATTAAAAAGCTCCTGTCCCAGTTTCTGTTGCGGTAACGGTTTGCTACACATTGTTAGGCAGTGCAGTGATGTAGAGGTTAGAACTGTGCCTTGTCATTTCTGTGTGTGTGTGTGTGTGTGTGGAGTTTGCATGTTCTCCCTGCGCTAGGTGAATTTCCTTCTGGTACTCAGATCACTTCCACAGTTTAAAGACCGTGCACAGAAGGCTAATTGGCATTTCCAAATTCCCCATGTTTGAGTGTGTGCGTTTGTGTGCCCTGTGACGTATAGCCATCCCATCCAGTGTACCCTGCCTTATGCCCCAGGTCCCCTGGGATAGACTCCGGGCTTCATATTAAATTTTGTAGTATAAGATTTCACATTGCTGTTTATACATTATAAGATAAAATGTTGAAAATAGTTAAACTATATACGTGTATAAACTGTTAGAACATCTAACATATACACATGCTAGGAGTGGCATAGCACATACTGTAGAATTGCCACCTCATGGCACCAAGGACCTCGGATTGATCCTAATGTCAGGTCACTGTTTATGTTGCAGTTCACATGTTCTCATCTGCATTGGTTAATCCAGGCCCTCCGGATTTCCTACCACCTCCCAAACACATGCTGTTAAGCTCCTAACTAAGTGTGAGTGTAAGAATATGTGTGCATGGTGCCTTCTATGGTATTTTAACCTCAAGGAGTTGAAAGAAAAAATTGTCTTTAAAATACCACCAAAAAAGACATTGTATACTAACTGGGTCCAAAATTCCTCGAGGCACAATGTTTTTAAATTGTCCTGCTAATCTCAAAGTGTTGGATGAGCTAAAAGTCCAGGCCTGTATGTAAAGTAAAAAAAACTCCTCCCAACCTTGAGGTGCATGGGTAAGTCATAACCAAGCCTAAACAGCATGCTCTATGAACACAGCCCCATCAGTCTGTCTTTCTGTTAATACTGGAATAATGCAAGAATAGATGCCACTAATAAAAAGGAGCGCATGACTTCCTGCATATTTCATGATGAGTCTCTAGATTTTACAGCCTCGAGCAATCAATATTTTTTTCACAAAAGTGGGTCCTTCACCTGCCTTCATCAATTCTTTCAAAAAAAGAAAATCAAGGATAATTTAATTTGGGCTTGGCTTAGCTTTCCGTAGTATGTGTACTGTATTCCAACTTTTACAGAACGTTCAGAATATGCTCAAAGCATTAAAAGTATTTAATCTTGCTTTTAATAAAGTCAAATAATTTCAATTGGAAATGAATTAGTTTTACAGTAGACCACTTTCAAGTTGCCAAGTGCTTGACATAAGTGTTAATTAGTCTGTTGGCGATAAAGTGAATATTAATTCATGTTTCAGCGCTTACTTTTTAATTGTTGTCTAGTCAACGGATCTGGGAAGTTTCATTTCACCCCATGAGTCATCAGCAGGCCTCACTTTTCCTGTATTTGCTCTATGTCACATTATACCAGAACACTCAATTCTGATTGGCCAAATGTGTCGATTTTATTTATTTATTTGTATTTATTTTAATAACAGCTGCTCTAACAGTACTTCTGGATGTAATTTCAGTTGTTCTAATCTGTGGTGGTGTATCCATCATACATCATAAACTTTTCATCCATCCATCCATCCACCCAATGCTCATGACCATAGGTGAGGGTTGGAACGAAGATTGACCAGTAGATTGAGAGATTTTCCTTTTTGGCTCAACTCTCTTTTCATCACAACGGTGGGACTGCAATACCACCCCCACTACTCCGATTCTTTGGCCAACCTCACCTTTCCTTCACTCGTTATCTTCACAAGATACTTAAACTCCTTCACTTGGGGTAACAACTGGCTCCCTACCTGGAGTAGACAATCCATCGGTTTCCTGCTGAGAATCAGGATGGAATGCTCATTGAGTCCACATTGTTCCTGATAATCTGCCAAACCCTCCTTTCCAACACCTTAGAGTACACTTTTTCAGGGAGGCTGTGTAGTGTAATGCCCCTGTATTTGACACACACCCTCTGGTCCCCATTTTTGAAAAGAGGAACCACCACCACAGACTGCCACTCCTTAGGCACTGTCCCAGACTTCCCCACAATGTTGAAGAGATGTGTCAAATCAAGACAACCCCTCAACACCCAGCGCCTTCAGCATTTCTGAATGGATCTTGTTGTTGGAGTTGTTTGACTACCTCAGTGACCTCACTCAGGGAGATCAACACCGACCCCTGTCATCCACCAGCTCTGTCTCTGCAATAGAGGGTGGATTAGTCGGGTTCAGGAGTTCCTCAAACTGCTCTTTTCCCCGCCCAATTACCTCCTCAGTCGAGGTCAGCAGTGTCCCATCCTTGCTGCACACAGCTTGGGTGGTTCCCCATTTCCACTTCCTGAGGTGCCGGATGGTGTCCCAGAAGCACCTTGGTGTCGCCCGAAAGTCCTTCTCCATGGATTCTCCGAGCTCCTCCCACACCCGATGCTTTGCCTCTGCTACCGCTGCGGCTGCTGGCCTTCGAGCCCGCCGGTACCTTGCAACTGCTTCTAGAGTCTCCCAGGATAACATATCCCTGAAGGATTCCTTTTTCAGTCAGACAGCTTCCCTAACCCCAGGTGCCGGGCTCCAGACATGGGCCCCAGGCTTCGTTCTGGAAGGGTCACTTTTATCCCTCCTCTTTTTTCATGAGCTTTTTAAGCTTTTTATATATATGCATATATGTTATAAAGTGTCTGGGTTCAATTCCCGGCCAGGTTCAATTCCCGCCTCTGTTTCCACTGAGTATGGATGGATGATATGAATCTACCGCCCTGCGATGGATCGCAAAACTTAATACCTTTCCCAAATCAGATAAGGAAGTTGAAGACAGAGGAAGCCATGGGATCAAGGAATCATCTGGACTGCTGTTGACTCCAGCTGATGAATTACAGCTTGCCATTATTATAAGCTGATGTTTACAATGGCTTCTCTCTCTCTCTCTCTCTCTCTCTGTTTTTTGGTTTGGTTTTTAAACCTTTTCTAAGTTTTCTCATTCATCATTTACGCTGTAGCCTTTTTTATTGTTCAATAACTCACAAGTAACTTTGCAGGGACTGAGAAGCAAGAATTTAAAAGTACTCTGTTACTATTAATTCTGGGTATTTATTTAGTAAGTAAAATAAAGTATTAGTTATTTGATTATTATTATTATTATTATTATTATTATTATTATATTTGGATTGTTCATTATAATGTAAGCAAAAACTACAGAATTATGTTTTGCATGCACTGGGTAATTATTATTATTATTATTATTATTATTATTACTACTTTTTAATTTATTCATTATTTATTATTATTATTACATATCTGGGGAAGTGCTTGCTAATTACTTAACTCATCACCTCATCAAATAGTGTCTTAACTTCCTAATTAAAAAAAGTCCTAGCTAATGCAATGTGCTCTACTCCAACATTATTTTAACACACGAAGTCTACACACCTTCTTTTTATGAGGCCACTTTAAGTATTTATGTTGCAGTGTAAGCCGATTTGCACACTGGCCTGCAAATTAGAAAATGGCACCACTGGAACACTAATGGAATAGATGGGATAGAATGGAATTGTAGAACCCTAGTAAAATAAATCTATTGCCTCCCAGGAGAAAGTGTGTCAGTGGTCCTTGCTGGTGAATAATCACCACCCAAGATCACAAGGAGATAGCTCATATAAATGCATAACTCTGGATTGGTGTATTATTTTTACTGTCATTTGGATATTTTTTCCAAGTACTACCAAATAGTATGTCATTTGCACAGGTTAGATAATGACCAGGGATTTATTAATGATATTTAAAATGATTGTAAAAAATAATAAAATAAATAAATAAATAAATAA
>QMIH01000016.1:554934-565798 GCA_003987875.1 Clarias batrachus | reverse complement strand
TAATAATAATAATAATAATAATAATAATTGATAAGGTAAAGCTTAGTTAGCAATGAACTACAAACACTATTTTATTATTACCCATTAATTATAATTACCAATTATTTGTTAAAAGGCAATTGTAGTAAAATATATAAATGTTATTTTATATAATATTACTTATTGGTTTCTACTAAGTTGCTGTATAGATCCCCAAGACCTGTTTAAATGTAAGTTTATACATAATTATACTGACATATTAAAAAAGATTAGTAGACTAACGTCAGATTATTTATACTTCCTTCATGGTATTGATTTTTCACTACTGTTAATGCATCTAATGTCTGTTCGTTTCCTTTTCCTACATCTATCTGTCTCTCTTTGTCTCTGGACTTTTTAAAAAAATTCCTACAACCCCAAATGCTTGTGCATTTCATTCATCAAGGGGGAAAAACACCTCTGAGCTGCTCTTTCAGATGAAATCTCATTTAATTTCCCCTGTGACTCCTTTCCCTTGACACAATACTGGCTGACGTTGTGATTCATCCTCTGCCTTAGAAACACTGCTTGTCTGCTAGCTGCTCTCCACCTGTTCAGCATGCACATGCGACACCACAGTGTTTTCAAGCATTAAGGATGTTTGAACGCTGGTGATAATGTCTATGAGGAAAGGCATATGTAATAGATACTTGGAAAGAATCAGAGATACTTGCATGCTTTAGAGTTGTTCATTCTGTGCTGAAGCAATCCACTTAGATAGCATACATATTCGTAAGCTGACATGATTTGCTAATGTTTGATCCCACAATAATGTCTTTTTATAATTTTATTTTTCTTCTTTCATTCATTGTCTTCCATTGCATATGCTTTATCTCATTGCCAGGACCCTACGAGGACACTCCTTTCTTCATCACCAGCTATTTTGCACTGTTTATCCAGTATATGTTATGGCTAGGATCATTTGCAATTTCAACAATAGATCAGCATAAATGGCTGCATGAAATGAAACCAAAAAGTCCGGGTTCCTGCTGAGGTACCAAAATGGACTTCTAGCACACTCAGACTGAAGATCTGGCATTTACATATAGCTGTGTTTTAGAGAGTTGGCACTGATGGAGAAGACCTGTTGACTTTTCCGCGTTTGCAAATGAGCCCAATCCATCTTAGTTCACTGCTTTATATTGCTTTATGATCTTTGTTCTGCTTTTAAAGCAGCAGTCAAATGCTCTACAACTTGTTTTCTGCATAATGTCAGGCATCCCATTTATAGAGAGCAGCTTCAAAGATGAAACTGCAAAGTCATGCCAAGTTCTACACATCATCCTGAAACACCAAGGTTGTTGCTCACAGTTGTACTGTGCTATTGTTAATCTGAGCCGCTTTCTTTCAAATACTGTGCAGTGTAACATAAGAGACCTGGCTTTAAAATGAAGCATGTTTTTAGCTAAACATATTTTTTATCACAGTCAATTAGACCTGTACTGATTACTGTATAGATGAACATATGATGTAATCACTCACTCACTCACTCATCATCTATACCGCTTAATCCTGTATTCATGGTCACGGGGGCCTGGAGCCTATCCTAGGAGACTTAGGGCACATGGCAGGGTACACTCTGGACAGGGTGCCAATCCATCGCAGGGCACACAGACATAATCATTTAAAAAAAAATAAAAAAATGTAATGCCAAGGGCGGCACGGTGGTGTAGTGGTTAGCACTGTCGCCTTGCACCGCCAGGGTCCGGGTTCGATCCCCGGCCAGACTCGATTCCCGTCTCTGTGTGCATGCAGTTTGCATGTTCTCCCCGTGCTTGGTGGGTTTCCTCCGGGTACTCCGGTTTCCTCCCACAGTCCAAAGACATGTAGGTTAGGCTAATTCGCGTTCCCAAATGAGTGAGTGTATGTGTGTGTGTCTGTGCCCTGCGATGGATTGGCACTCTGTCCAGGGTGTACCCCGCCATGTGCCCTGAGTCTCCTGGAATAGGCTCCAGGCCCCCCCGTCACCCTGAATACAGGATTAATCAGTATAGATGATGAGTGAGTGAATTTAATGCCATTTTAAAGATAACCTTCCATTATGATTAGCCTGTCACTGTACTCAGAAAGAGTATTAAGACAGATGTTTAAATACAGATAATAAAGATAACTTTAACTCTAACTAAAATTTTAAGATAATTTCCTGCCAGACAATACATCTTTTGTCAATGTGCATTTTGTACTGCAAAGTGCACGCTTAAAATGATTTTTCTTTTCATTTTTTTTTTTTTTTTTACTCTCTAACTTGCAGTCGACAGGAGGATAATTGACTGGATAATTGGAAAATTATCTTTTGCCTGTCTGGATGTCAAGCTGACATGCATATTAAAGTGTTTAGTTATTTAATAAGAGAATACTTTCCCAAATCAACATTTTTTATCATTTATTCCTCGCTCTGTCTTCATAGCTTGAATGAGCATGCTCTCTCACTTGTGAAATTTAGGAAGTCATCCTGGGACGTGAATATGTGAGAGTGAGATGTGACTGTAATCTACGTGTAACTATAGTAGGTAAACATTTGCAGTAAATGTTGTATATGGATGTGTAAAAAAAAAAAGGTTCACTCAGTTGGAAATAAATGCAGAGAAAATAAGTGATGAGAGTTTTTTTTTTCTTCTTCTTTCTCAGTGTGCATGTGAGAATTGTGAAGCTGTGAATGAAGTCTTGTAAGTGACATCTGTGAGTCTCATGAAACTTTGGCTTCAATTAGCATCATGCTGAGGGCAACTTCTCACACTTATAGAGGAAATTAGTGATTTTCCAATTTGCACATAATTTTTACTAATTATTCTGTTAAACTAACATAAACATTAATGCATAATATTGCAAAGTAATAAAATGGCCTAATTTATGTTGCATGATAGTATGAAATCCATCCATTCATATAGGAGCCTCTGTAGTCCAACTAGGGACTGTCAAGGCCAATAGTGGACCTTTGTAATTTATTCCCATTTGTACGACTGTGGTAGAACAACATTCACATGCTCATTCACACACTACCAGCAATTTGGAAACCCACCAAGCACAGGGAGAACATGCAAACTCCATGTGCACAGACCTGACGTGGGAATCGGACCCAGAACCTGGAGGTGCAAAGCAACAGTGCTAGCCAACTTAAATAATGTATACTCCAGGAAATTAAATATCTCCAGAGTTTTTATTTAGGGTAATAGCATTAGCCACATAGTTACATTTTTAAACGGATAGTTCAGGTCTTTTTTAAACCTGTCGTAAATTAAACCTGAAGTGCATTTAAGTAAATTTCCATAGGTCTTGATTGTTAAGTTTTTCAGCTCTACACACAGACTGTGAAGTCTATCACCTTGAATGTGAGTACGATGTAAGTAATTGGTGTAAGATTCCACAGCCCTCATTCTGTGCAAAATGCATTCCACAGTTCAGCCTCATGTGACGCTTCTGCAGTCCCATTGAGCTAAATCGAGGTGGTATCTTTTAAAGTTACTTTGCATTTGATGTGATTCTTATCTGTCCCCAGAGACTAGCCGTGTGGCTAACTGGAACTAGCCACTTGGACTAAGAAAAGTATAAAGAACAGGGCTAAACTTGCGTTAAAACAGTGTAATGGAATTGGCACTTCCTGATTGAGGAAAATTAGACAAACTTGAATGCAGAACCTCAGTGGTGACATTACCTAAATGCTAATGTAATGTAATGTTATGTATTAGCGGTATCTGTTTGACTACTAAATTTATAATGGATTCTATTTGTAAATGAAAGTAACTGGTAGCAAACATTAAACCACGGGAGAGTGTATATAAAGTAGGCTTACATACTGTAGGGTGCAAATCCAGTCTCAAAATGATTTGAAGGACACAAATGAAAACCTTCTTTTAACTAAGCTTTTAAATCTCAAAAGTTGTTATTTATTTATTTTTTTTATCTTATGGGAACAAGCTATTTTTCTTGTGCACACAAGTTATATTGTGAACACAAGTTATATTTTGTGCAAGCAACGTGTTTATCTGCATAAGGCTTTTACATGAAACCCATGGGGAAAGTTAAATTGACATTAAAATGCTGTTTTCCATTGTGAAAACTCACAATTTTGCCTAAGAACACAGCCATGAATAAAGAATGATACAAAAACATCCTCCAAGAGCAGCTTCTCTCAGCCATCCAAAAGAAAACCCCCCAAAAACTGTGGAACAAACAAGAATAAAGATGGTATAAAGAATGGTACAAAACATCCTCCAAGAGCAACTTCCCCCAACTATCCAAGAACAGTCTGGTGGCAAACAATGCCTTTTTCAGCATGATGCAGCACCTTGCCATAAAGCAAAAGTGATAATATCGTGGCTTGGGGAACAAAACATCAACATTTAGCATTCATGACCAGGAACTCCCTAGACCTTAATCTCATTGAGAACAATGGGTGGTCAATCAAGGGTGGACAAACCAAAAATATTGGTAAAATTAATATTTATGTCATTCTGAAAACTTTTATCAATGGCTGTACACTGTACGCTTTCAGCTCCAATGTCTCTGTCCTTGACTAATTTTGAGACTCAGCATCTATTCTCCTGAATCCTAGCGACTATTCTGTTAGCTCTCATGTGGCAACTGCTCATGTAATCTACACCAATGTGATTTTCTCAGTTTGCAAGTGATAGCCAAGGCTCTAATATTTCCAAGCATGCTTGAGAAATAGCCAATGAAAACCCATAAGGAAATCAAATTCATCAGCTTTCATGTGCAGTACATCCCTAAACCTAGTTAATCATCCACCACTGTGAGAAAGTGAGGGCAAAAGGTAAGTGCAATAATATTGCTTCTGCAAGAAATTATTTGCCATGGCATACCTGAATGAATGTTAAGGAGTGGGAAAAGAGAGAGAGAGAGAGAGAGAGAGAGAGAGAGAAAGAGTATAAAGAGCTGGATTCCTGGCAGTGCATGGTATAAAAGAGCTAATTTTTCATCCTGAACTACCAGTCCTCACTACAGAAAAGATATTATTTGGTTGCGTCTCCCGGACCAATATTTCCTCCACATTTTCTATTTCTTGTTTTTCTTGTTTCCATACAAAAAAAAAAAAAAAACCTTATGTGATGCTTCTGCAGTCCCAATGAGATAAATTAAGTTGAAATATTTGAAAGGCACAATGCATTTAGTACAAATTTAACTTTTTTCATTTGCCAGAATTAGCCGTATGGATAACCAAAACTAGTGATACAGTATGAGCTAAGTGGAGAAAGAAAAGAGCTTTTTTGAGTAAAAAAACTGTGTGAAACAACTGGCACTCCCTGATGTACAGTAGTAACATTAGACAAACTTAAATGCAGCATGTCAGTGGTGCAGTAAACGTTCTAGGTAATGTCAATTACTAGCAATATCTGTTTGACGATTGCCAGCAGACACATTTTTTTTTTTTTTTTATTATGAGGAAGTGGGACCAGGCACCCTTAATCAGGGATCTCTCTAAAGAAAAAAGGTCTTGCAATGTACAGTATGAGTCTTGTCAGTGTCCACAACATACAAGTACTACATGTTGGTTATGTAGTGTTCACTTAACTGCAGGTACAACTGCATATATGCTTTCCCATGCCGGTCCTTACTCTAGAGCACAGTTACAGTATAATGTTACAAAAAACATTGCAGTCTTAGAAAAAAATCTTAAGAGTATCAGAATTGGGTGAAGATAAAACATTATTGAAACCTGGAAGAACAGTACTCTCGCAATGGACAAAATCAGAGTTATGTTTAGTTGTGAAATTAAGAGCATTTCCATACAAATGATGTGACAAACATGTTCAATACAGGGACTAAACAGCTATATGGCCATAAGAAAATGAATTATTAATGAGGCTTGTCAGACAAAAAATGCTTAGATTTGCTAGGGAGCAGCAAGTTTGGACGTTGGAGCAATGGAAAAAGGATCATACGATCTGATGAGTACGCTACTGCAGAGTGATGGGCACATCAGGGAAGAAGGGAAGTGCATAAAGCAATCAACCCATCATGCAAAGTGCCCACTGTACAAGCCTCTGGAGGCAGTGTTACAGTCAGGTGTAGGCTCAGAGGGATCATTTAATGGTCATCTGTCTACCTGAATGTACTGAATGACCAGGTTATATTATCTATGGTTTATTTTCCCCTGTCACTGACATATTCCTGGTATTAAATAGCAAAACAGTGTTTCCTTTTTCCAGTGTGCAACAACACGTCATTTAGAATTCTGATAATAGCATTGCTAATAATTACAAATCTACTGTACTTTACTGTATATGGACTGTAGATGCAAAAATAGTGTTGTGTTGAAAGAAAGTGTGTGTTGCCAATCAATACAAACACAGCTGCCAGTAAAGAATTTTTGACAAATGAAATCCACAATTTTATTACATTAGGCCTAAAAGCCTACTTTTTAAACATGTTTAGGAACATCAGAACCCCAAACCAGAAACAGTACCAGGAACTCTGATCAGAGAACTTTTGGACTCTGTGATAAATGAATAATATTGCAATCACATTTTATGTAGTGTAAGCTTAAATTCTTTTTTTTACCATAAAGAATTCAGATTTTAGGGCAAATTTCAAAACAGGTGATTGATTTAAAGAAAAGCCAATTATCTAATTTTAGTGTTTTATCAGCAATCACAATTTAATCACAATAAACACTTTAGACAATTTGAAAAATATCCACCAAAACATGACGACTTTGTGACTCTCACAGATGCTGTGGAGAGTCAGACATTCTTCTGTGACACTTCACACACTTGACATTACACTTCCACAAAAATTCATTACAGCGCACATTTTGTCAACATGTATTTACAGTCTTTAAAAAAATCACTTACCGGTATGCGCAAAAGGTCAATGGCTTCCAACAGTACAGTTTGCCTATTGTTGAAATAATTTTTTACAGTTTTTTTATTTATTTATTTTTTATTATGACATCTTGCAACATTGAATTTTAAGAGCTTCAATATGAAACATATGAGTCTCTGTGTACTACCTCTAAAGTCGAACCCGGCCGTGCTCTGGTGCGCTACCGTTTGTTGTGCGTTTGTTGTTCCGAAAATTCAGAGTTCAATGAGAACCGCAGGCGCTGCAATAGGTTTCAGTTACTTAGTCAGAGGCAGCGGCATGTTGTGTCAATGTGCAATTTTGACTTGATTCTTGATTTGACTTGTCTGAAGGCATTCTGTAGAAACAAAATTGTTTATTTCAAAGTCTGCTGAGGTTTCATCTCATCTTCCTCAGCCTCATTCGGTTCTCCTTATCACGCTTCTTTAGCCCGCTGACAAACTGGGAGAAAAGCAGCTCCTGGTCCTTCTGCTTAGGAACACGTTTGAAACGCGGGTCTCGCCCATACTTCTCTGAGAACTCTTTGAAAGTTGACCTACATGGAAAAAGAAGGAATAAATCAGCCAGGCTGTCACAGGCGGCTGGAGCCATCCAATTTTCCATTTCACTGCAGTGTTGATATACTGTTGCTCATTCGCACATGTGCCGCTCATCTCCCTGTGCTGCCTTTGTGATTTAATACAGCTTTGCTTATTGTTGATTTGGTGCCTGGATCTGAACTTAAGTTGAGTTCTGATCTATTTTCATCCACAGGACTAAAATAAATTGGTAGAAGGGAATCATCAACATCTAGACACCAAATGTAATTCTTTGACACTGGCTTTCTTGGCCAAACTCAGATTTCGAGTCCAGTGCTCATGCAAACTTTAGAGTTCATGATGGTGTGGCTATGGACCTTGAACGTTCAGTGCCTTGTCAAATCATCTTTTGTAATTTCTATATTGAGACATTTTAAAGGTCAAATTTTCCTCTCATTTAACAAATCAGTTAATATTCATATTCATTCAGGTTTCACCCAGATTC
Source organism: Clarias batrachus (assembly GCA_003987875.1). Lineage (NCBI taxonomy): Eukaryota > Metazoa > Chordata > Actinopteri > Siluriformes > Clariidae > Clarias > Clarias batrachus. The sequence goes on along the minus strand of QMIH01000016.1, from coordinate 557,935 downwards.
TTTTACACTCACTCACTCACTCACTCATCATCATTACCGCTTAATCCTGTATTCAGGGTCACGGGGGGTCTGGAGCCTATCCCAGGAGACTTAGGGCACATGGCAGGGTACACTCTGGACAGGGTGCCAATCCATCGCAGGGCACAGACACACACACACACACACTCACTCATTCACATAATACGGGCAATTTGGGAAAGCCAATTAACCTAACCTACATGTCTTTGGACTGTGGGAGGAAACCGGAGTACCCGGAGGAAACCCACCAAGCACGGGGAGAACATGCAAACTCCATGCACACAGAGACGGGAATCGAAGCAGGACCCTGGCGGTGCAAGGCCACAGTGCTAACCACCATCGTGCCGCCTGATTCTTTTATATAATTTACTAATTATGTATAAAGTAAATGTGTCCGGAGTATAAACAAATCACTAGAAAGCACACCGTGACAGTAGAACATCACTGTGCAAAAATGGAACCTTCAAACAGAATTGAATTTGAATTTACTCCTTCTGGGAACTAGCAAAAGGAAACAGGATCAAACAGCCCAAGTCAAAGAAGCTTAGACCTGCACCACAGATCACATCCATTATTAACACAATAGCTGAATATCTAAAATTCCAGGTCAAGATTTTAGGGCAATATGTTTCCTGTCTGGTACACACTGTGCTAATATAACAATTGAAGTAATAAGAAGATACCACAGTGACATACTTGGATGTAATCTTAGACTCATCAAGTAATTTCCTGAACTCTTCTTTTGCCTGCTGTAGTTTGTTCTTTCTTTCTTTATATTCCTCCTTCATCCTGGCTTTGGCAAACTGATCAAAAATCTGCAAAAGGAGTAGAGAGACTGGATTAAGTCCATGAGTGAATGGGCATGAAAATGAGATACGTTAGTGAGGCCAAGTTTCATCTAACAGTCTTTAACCCAGTCATACCTGCTTCCTCTCCTCTGGCCCCAGGAGCAGGTAACGTGGATCAAAGACAATCTTGTGTAATTCTTTCTCCCATGTTGAGAATGCAGACACCTCATATTAGAATGGAAATACAAATATGCACATGTAAGTAATAATGAAGGTAATGCTTTTACTTGCTCAGGTGTAAACTAAAATCTATTTACTGCAGTTCAAATGAAATAAGCTACATTTGAGTGAGGAGAACTGAAACACCTTGAAAATATTATTTGATCTAGAGGTTTAACCCAGAGTCAGAGATCTTCATTTTAACTCAGAAATTAACGCTCTAAACTCACTATGAATTTTAATATGGCCCTGGAGCCATATTGAATTAAATGCACCTCTGTTGGAGTTCATATAACTTCATATTGTTGCTTAATAAAGGGTTTTTAAAGTGCTTTTAGTGCGCTCACCCCTCTCTCCAGGAGCATATCTCTGAAGTGCGTGATCCGCAGTTCGAGTGGCAGGACCATCTGATTGGATGCTGTGCACCTTTCTGCATTCTGCTCCTCACTGACAGACGCTGAATGACTGGATGGCTCTTCCAATCTTAATTGGAAGACATAATGAAAAAGACATCTGTTCAGCCTGTAGAATATAGCATGGGTGTTTTTCCTCTATCTATTCCCAACAGTCTTCTCTGCTCAGCCTGCTATTCAAATTCAAATTAGTTATAATTTCATTAATGTCAATCATACTCTTTATAGAAATAATCATCTCCTTCCAAGACAAAAATGGAAAATTAGGATCAATTAACTTTCTCACTTCAGTAGAATTGAACATTAATTTGCCAGGCAGTGGATCACCACCACTCTGCTCAGGTAGCCTGGACTGGTGGTCTCATTTTGCACCCAATGATCAGATGACAGTGTGAGAAGTCACAAATCACTTCTATTATGTACACAGATCAGTCATAACACTAAAACCATCTGCTTTATATAATGTAAGTCCCATTTGTGCTGTCAAAATAACAGCTTTTTTTCTATTGAGGCATGGACTCCACAAGACCTCCTGAAAGCGTGCTGTGGTGTCTGGCATGAACACATTAGCAGCAGATTTACCGAAGTCCTGTAAGGTACAAGAAGAGGCCTCCATGGATCAGATTTATTTATTAGGCACACTTTGTCATGTTCCTTAAACCATTCCTGAACAATTTTTTGCAGTGTAGCAGGGTGCATTATACTGTAGTGCTGAATGCAACTACTGTCATTAGGCAATACTCTTCGCCATGAAGAGGTGTACTTGGTCTACAACAACATTTAGGTATTTTACTCCTTCCCTATGGTAAGCCATGCACAAACTTGATGTAAATGAAAACATGATTCATCAGACCAGGCTATGTTCTTCAATTGCTCCAGTTGAATCTAGTTTTGATGCTCATATGCCCATTGTAGGAACTGTTGGACACAGATCAGCATGGGCAATCTGATTTGTCTGCAGCTACACATCCCCATACGATGTAAGCTGCACTGCACTGTGTGTTCTGACCCGTTTCTATAATAGACAGCACTGACTTTTCTGTGAGCTCGGATCAGACAGGCTAGCCATCTTTGCCTCCCCACACAAATTGCGCATGAACCTTTTGTTGGTTCAGTGGTTGTCTTTATCAGGACCACTTTTAGTAGGTACTAACCACTGCATACCAGGAGTACCTCACAAGAGTTGTTGTTTTGGAGACCCCCTGTGACAGTTGTCTAGCCATCACAATCTGGTGCTTGTTGAAATTGTTCTCATCTTTATGCTTGTCCATTTCTCTGCTTCCTACACATCGACTCTGAGAACTGACTGTTCAAAAGCTGAGTCATGTATCCCCTCTCCTTTACACCGGAATGAGATAATCAATGTTATTCTCTTTAACTTTCCGTAGTTTTTATGTTATGGCTGATTGGTATATCATCTTGAAAACTTCAAGTTCTCGCTCTCTGTGCAAATTTTTTGTGTATTTCTTGCCAGACTTCAGTTGCAGCATCATCTGATGGGTTTTTCCCACATTGCTACATATAATGAAGGACCCTACTGTATATGACATGCCATATATATAT
>QMIH01000016.1:526471-554829 GCA_003987875.1 Clarias batrachus | reverse complement strand
TTATTGATTGTGAGACATACCTGTTGCGTTTTGATTTTAAAAGTTGATCTCCTTCATCATCTTCTTCGTCCTCACTATCAGCTGAGAGGGAATTTGAGCCATCCTCTGCAGAAAAAAAAAAATATAATCTTTTTATGGTTACTTCATTACCTAATGCCATGTGTTTTGAGTCATGTGTACATATTTTTCACTATACTTATATACTAGATGTGCTCGCAACTTCTGTTCACGTGGGATTTAGTTAAGCGCGTTTTAGAAAATGTACAAAGCCATCTGTTAAATTTTGGAATTTACTAAAATTCTATGTTACCATGAACTGCATGGAATGAAGGTGTGAGATTGTAAGATTTCAACTCCAACCTCAGAAGTGCGTATTAATAAATGTACAAACCCGTCTGTTGACTTTTCAGATGCAACAATTGCTTTTTCAAATGTTTTTTACAAAAGGTGCCTTTTTTCCCTATAAATACTGTATAATAAATCTGTAAAGCTGGTGTGTCTGTACATTGAGGATATTTGCAAAAAACAAATTATTTGGGGGTATGTAAGGTGAGGAATAGAAGTCATCTAGATGGTTTTTGGAGTTTTTACTTTGTCTGTTTGTTTGTGCACACATCAAGTAATAACTACTAAACAAATTTGAATAGGGTTTTCACAGGTGTATTTGGCCGAGCTTGAGGTAATATACAGATATGCTTTGTTTTTCCATTTAAATTTCAAAGCAGCATATCTTTTCTTTCCTTACGTTGATTCCGATGAGATACAGCCTATATGTTACCTCATGCTTGGCCAAATAGACCTGTGAAAACCCCATTAAAATTCATTCAGATGTTTTTACATGATGTGTGCACAAACAGACAGGCAGGCAGACAGACAGACAGACAGCCAAAAAACATGTTAATGTGTTCATGTACAGACAATGCCAGCTTTACAGTTTTATTATATGCATAGATACTCAAAGCTTTATAAATGTGCTGTTGTCATATAATACAATTTTAATGGATTCAGTTAGTCTCATAAGGAGAAAAAAAGTACTCAAAAATTATAAAATGAATTAATATAACAAACTTTAATAAGCATAATTCCATCTATCTGTTTTATCCAAATTGAGAAGTGAACACATCAATAACTAATCACAGAGTGACTGCAATAAGACTAAATCAATAAAAGCATACAAGCTTCAGGGAAATGTATTCAGCCATGTAATAACTTCCAGACAAGATCTGAACTAATTCAATATGTGCAGAAGCAGAAACATCAGCTTAGTGCTTATTAGCTAATCCATGTGAACAGCATTCAATAGGTTTTTTTGGGCATTATCCTTTTGCCAAACAACATTATGATTATGTGAAGATTATGGCTGAGATGCGTCTGTCCAATTGATACCTGAAATGCAAGGTTTGGGGTTTAAAATTGGCACTCACTGATCAATTCTCTGAAAGACATTTGTTTACCAAGCTAATCTATCATTATCCTGTCTTTCAATGGAATAGTTTGCTTGGTAACAGCCTCTGCCCAGGCAAAATCACCTTCATACTGGATGCTATTGGCATCATGTCAGGCACACAACCTTACCTGACAAGTCCTTCTTGCGTTTATGTGGAGGATCTTCAATGATTTTGTTGAGGTCCCCCCGGTCTTTTAGATCAACTGGTTTCTCCCATACAGACAGCTGCATGGTGGGGTTGAAGAAGAAAACTCGATCATCTCCTGTCCAAACCACACACCTGCAAATACAGAGTTGGCAGGAGTCATAGTTTTACACACACACGCGCACACACACACCCACACACACGCGCGCACACACACACTCGCGCACACGCGCACACGCACACACACGCACGCACACACACACGCACACACACACGCGCACACACACACACACTCGCGCACGCACACACGCGCACACACACACACAGACACACACACACACACACACACACACACACTAAGGCAGTTTATGAGTCAACCATATCAAATATAAACCATATAGAAATATATAAATGTTACAATATAGCTACAGTAATTACAATATTCTAAATATTACCTAGTGCAATTTGATTTAATTGAAGGTTTCGTTACTGTATTGTTTTTACCTCTTTTTGTATTTAATTACTGAACTGTGCATAAATATTGTTTTTATTTTATTTTGTATTTATACACACGGTCACTACTTTGTATCTGCACATTGTTATTTGCTGCTGTAACGCAGAAATTTTCCCACTGTGGGACGAATAAAGGTATTTTATCTTATCATAGATATTTACACAATGGTTAGTTGTGAGTTAGTAATCTCATTAGACAAGAGGCATTCCATGAGTGGTGATAATGGAACATAACAGCACTGGGATGTTTGACTATATGTATAACGCCACATCATAGGTGGTCTCACAATCATTAATTACACTAAACAACACTTTGTCTCTATAGTGACTGCCATTCTGAATTACCCCTGAATGTTATGTTCAGGCTAACATGTGGCTGAATCAACCTGGAAGTAAAGTGGAATATGCACTCATAAACAGTCAGTCACCAGCTCCACATATCATGGTTAGTCAGGTTTGCCAGTTGAGGAATGGTATAACAAGTTACCTAAACAAACTAATTATACTCTGTTGATAATAAATGGTGTTTGTGGAACTGTGTAAAAGTATCACTGTGCTGATATTCAGAACAGCACTCTCTCTCTCTTCTGTAATACCTATATACAGTAGCTTCACAACTAAATTTTTAGGTGATAAGCATTTTGCCCAAATTAAAACTAGTATCTAATTCTAAATAAAAACCTATTTTTATATAAAGTCTTTAGTCCTCATAAATGATTCACAACACAGGTATGTAAGGGATACAAACCTACGGGAAAACACAGGGACGGAAAGGATGTGTTACCCCTTATTTTTCAAAAGACAGTGTTTTATTTATCTTAAAACAGAGCAATTTGCCACCACTTAAAATGTTTTATTTAAAAAGAACACCACGTCACATCTTTTATCTGTTTCTAGTTAAGCAATGTGGAACATCCATAAAACAGGCTCATCCATGGTATCACTTATGCTTTAAGGGCTATAAACATTTTGTCACCAGCCTTTCACCAGTCCTCATGTAAGCGGCTACAGAAATGATGATGAATTAGAATGAGCACATTAATATAAACCTTTGCAGATAGACCTACATCAGAGCTTTTCTTCTTCTCCTTCTTCTTCTTAATAATAATAATAATAATAATAATAATAATAATAATAATAATAATAATAATAATAATAATAATAATAATAATAATAATAATAATAAAACATCATCATCATCACCTTCTGACCAATTTCTGATCAATAAAAATTAAGCATTCCAATGCTCTGTGGTCACTCACTCACTCACTCACTCACTCACTCATCATCTATATCGCTTACTCCTGTATTCAGTCTGAAGCCCTTCCCAGGAGGCTTAGGGCACAAGGTGGGGTACATCCTGGACAGGGTGCCAATCCATCGCAGGGCACACACACATACACACACTCATTCACACACTATGGCCAATTTGGGAATGCCAATTAACCTAACCTACATGTCTTTTGGACTGTGGAAGGAGACCGGAGTACCCGGGGGAAACCCACCAAGCATGGGGAGAACATGCAAACTCCATGCACACAAAGACGAGAATCGAACCCGGACCCTGGAGGTGCAAGGCGACAGTGCTAACCAATACAGCACCGTACCGCCCAGCTCTGTGGTGTGATGCAATATCGTAGATTATTTAATTCGTTGTTTGGCATTATAATACAGTTATAATGAACAGCGTATGTCAATATGAAAAAAAGTGGTATAGCTTTCACTGTATGACCTAAAGTTTGCAGAGACATGACCATATGTGCTTTTTGAACATCCTATATTTAGATTTTGTTTGACTTTCCTGTTAAAATAACCTTTAACTCTCAGTTCTGAAGGTTTGCCAATAGATTTTGGACCATGGCTGTGGGGATTTGTGCTCATTCAGCCAAAAGAGCATTAGTAAGGTCAGGCAGTAAGGAGAGTAGAGTTGAGGAGGTGTGAGTGTCATGAATAGAGGCAAAGGATGCAAGTACTGATTTCCTTTCATTATTGAATTTTCATAATTATTTTATCATTATTGAAGTTTCATAATGGAAAAGACCAGACATGAAAGCAAACAGAAGCAAGAGGAATAAGGAAATAAGAGACAAGCTACTAAACAAATCAGGAAACAATGCAGGTACAAGAGCAATAACTTTATTGCACAACAAAACTGCAGGTTTTAAACAGATCAACTAATCAAAAGATCACAAACAGGTAAAAATAATTAAGGGCACAGGACCTTTGTGAACTACATATGGAGGTTACTGTCCGGTGGAACCTTGGATTGTGAGCATAATTCATTCTGGAAGCGTGCTTGTACATCAAAGCACACTTGTATCGAAGTGAATTTCCCCCATAAGAAATAGAGGAAACTCAGATTTGTTCCACAACCCAAAAATATTCATATAAAAATACAAATATACAATACAATATTGTAAAGTAAAAAGAAAACAAATTTACCTGCACTTTACCAGACAGATTCCAGACAGAACACACACACACACACACACACACACACACACACACACATACACTAGCTGAAACACTGCTCCGTCGGGAAACTTCTTTAACAAGGAACCTCTCTAATGACACTCGCACACACAAGTGCACCCGCACAGAGACTGGGCACAGGAGATGATTACCCAGAAGAGAGAAGAACCTTTGGCTCAGTTGTGATCACAAAGTGCATGCATACTACTCGTATGTCAAGTTAAAATGTATTTAAAAATTTTGCTCATATTGCAAAATGCAAAACGCAGACCAAGTTACTCGCAATCCAAGGTTCCACTGTAAACTGATCAGCCAAAACATTAAAATAGAGTGTTGTATTATACTCTAATACAATAGCCCAGTATTGTATGGGTTCCCCTTGCTGTCGGAGGAGTCCCCTGTCTCTGGTCCCTTGGGGCATTCCATTGACAGATCGAAATCTGGGTTTGTGGATTGAAATCTGGGAAATTTAGAGGCTAGATCAACAACCTTGTACTTAGCTGCTGGGCCTCATACATGGCTGTGGTGCATGGTGTGTTCTGATACCTTTCCATACTGAACAGCACAACTTTTTCCAACAATTCTTGCTAAATTGACTTTTCTGTGAGATTGGACCACACAAGCTGGTCTTTGCTCCCCACAGGTATAAATAAGCCTTTGGTGCCCATGATCCTATCACTGGTTTACTGATATATAAATGTTAATCTGTGTTATTCAGTTCATCTTGTAGAGGTGTTCGTATTATGGCTGATAAGTATAATATGTATTTAGTTATTAAACACCAATTAATATTTTTTATGTTTAACCTTCTTGTTCATTCCACTTAGTAATCTTTTTTTTTTTTTTTTTGAATAAAATTTGTCCAAACTCATAGACTGTTGCTGTGCAATGTTTCCTTGCTGGTATGTTCTGCTTTAGAAAGAAATCTGACCCCTATACTTATGTTAAACACATTTATATTCATAGCACAGATTTTATAGGACTGTACAGTCATCTATCTATCTATCTATCTATCTATCTATCTATCTATCTATCTATCTATCTATCTATCTATTGATCAATAAATATGTCTATCTATCTATCTATCGATCCCTCTATCGATCCCAAAGAACACTCGAAGTCTAGCCTTATCTCAAAAGGATACTAGAAACAATATAAAATCAATATTCAGTTCCAAAATGTAGGACTTTTTCCTTTGAACAATTCCTTTCATCTCTTGCTGTGCACATAATATATACAGTACAGCACCTATATGACTTTCAAACAAAAATGTCTCAATTCAGACACTTCCTGCCATGGACGCACAATGCCCTGCTCAGGAGTGCTGAAAGTAATTTGATGTGACTTCATGCTGAGCATGACAAACACATTCTGACATTTTATTTTTACTCACATCACAAGATCTAAGCAGCCGGCTGAACATAGTCATGCCGGCTTTTAGGTAATACTGTAAATCCTGCTTCCAATAAAGCCAGCATAAGCTATTTGTGGCATAATTAATATAACAAACAGATGGCAGATGACAGTCACTTTGTTTATCCTTACTATATTAAAAAGGTGGCCAATAAAACTCCCCGAATTGTGTTGCATCATGTAAAATCGCAGCTTCAGGAGGTAACTCAGGGCACAAACAAACGTTATACCCTAAATCACCTTAAGGGTTTGCGCTATATGAGCATTGCAGTAGGTAGATAAACACACTGCAGCTTCAGCAAGAGTCTTTCTGGGCTGCAGTCTTCTACAATATGTATAAACTAAAGCTTGTTGAGTAAATTCAGCCCCACGGGTCAACAAAAACTGACACAGACAAACCATAATGCCTGCTGTAAACTGAATTTGTGTTGAGGGGAGAAGGGGCTTGGATTAGAAACTGGTGAGCCAGGGGGAAATAATGCGATTGCACTACACCAGTATTGTTCTGGTTCAGATCTGAGATGAGAGAGACATTAAATGAGCTAAAATGTGCTGCTTAATTGTGCGCATTGTGGCCCTTTTGATGCAGCAAAGATGGTGAGGATATTAGCTTGTGTATTTATGACTGGAAAACATACAGTACAGATACATATGGAAAACAACATATGGATGATGGTATGACTTGTCTGAATTGTAAAATAATCCAGTGATTCAAGGTTTGCACTAGTAAACTTGTTAAGTACAAACACAACTAAGTATGTTAATAATATGCAATTTGAAAGATTTCTAATTAAAAAAGCAAAAATAAACCAGCATGCAAAAGCCATTTTTGACCAAATCTGGCACAATTATTTATTAAAAGTTTATAATACAGGAATAAAAAAATAATTAAAAAAAAAAAGCTTATCTAAAAGTCAAATGAATGAACACTTACCATGGTGAGCCCGGCACTGGGGTGGATGCAACTGGCCGTTTGTCTTTGGGAGAGCTGTCGATCTCCATGCTCATCTTAAACTGCTCATCCTATACACACAAACACACGCACTTTCCACATTACAATTCTACAGATGTTCCCATTTATTTCTGAGGTATAAATAATCTAATAGCTGTCTATTCAAATCCCTGATTTGTTTTGAAATCTTTTTCAAATTTCTTTTGTGAATAAACGAAAAGTGAATCATGGTGACAGTCACATTGCACTTCAGATCCACTTGAATCGCAACAAGGCAGCACACCAACGCTAAGCATGCCCAACAGTCACCTCAACATCTTGAAAAGGTCTTATTCCCAATTAATGTTTATTCGCTCTTACTTAACTGATTATACAAATGTGAAGTTCAATTAACTCACCTAGTGCGAGGGTTAGGAGGCTAATCCCAAAATGTGGAGTAGATATTACTGTGTGATAAACGATTTAGACATGTTCAGCTCTCGACAAACGGAAAGACAGCAGTCAATTACCGAAACCCTGCCTGACCAAATTACTGATTCTCCACAGCGGTGGGTTGCTCAACGACAATCTGTCTGGCCAAATGAATTGGCGTGGTGAGGAAATTTTGCTAATTATGATGTCTGGAAAGGCCAATAATAGGTACTTATAAAAGCTGACACAATCTATTTGACTGAACAACCATACACTGTAAAAAAAAAAAAAAGAGAGAGAGGAAAGAAATAGAGAACTATAGTAACAGTGACATTCTATAATATATATTTAAATTAAATAATAGTTAATTCTTATGTTTTTGGGCATAAGAATATATGGGCAAATATACTGTATATTAGAACTGACTATATTGAGATTTTCCTATTTAGTTGACATTTTTATCCAAAAAGAAAGAAACTTACTGTAGCAGTTGGAGATTATGAATCTAGTTAAATGAATCAAACATGGAAGTGTCACAGTGCTCATGACCATCTGATCTTTATTTTGTCACCTTGAGCTCTGACCCTCCTCTACTGCAGAATTACTCACTCTCACTCACTTATTCTCTGTAACGTTGATCCTGTATAGGGCCAGAGCAGGCCTGGAGCTTGTCCCAGGGGAATCAGGGTAGGGTTCACCCTGGATGGGATGCCAATCCATCACCAGGCACAAGCATGCGAAGCATGAGATGATACAACCAGAGCAAAGTTTAAAGAAAGAAGCAAAACCTTAAAAAAACTTTCTTGCCACACCAGGAAAAAGTGTGATTCACTGAGTGCTATTGGAGACAAGATCATGTTGTAAACTTGAAGACCTGGCACCGGTCATATACAGTACTGAACACTCACCAATTAGTGCATGGCTTTCAGTCTATGAATAATGAGGTCTATTATATAAATACTGTATAATACTGAGCCCATCCACTGATGATGTGTAAGGTCACTGTAAGGAGGCGATGTCACCATTTTCAATTAACTATGATATATTTCCAAAAGAGGTTTACCAGTATGCTTGCATACTGTACAGTATATTGTATAGAGCTAGACTGACACCAAACCTCTTTGCTACTCAATGGATGTGCACTGATGAATCTAGTAGCATGCGGCTCTTGCGGCCTGTGGGAAACCTTTTAGTAGTCAATGACAATGTAGACAGTATAAGACCACTGTATTTTTTAGCTTGACTGAAGACATTTGGGAGAGAGGAGCACCTATGTAAAATTCCATTCCATATGAAATGATGCATTTACTTCTACAGTAAACTTGCTCAAAGCACAAGGAGAATCCCAGTCCTTTCAGCACATAGCGGTGATAATAAATACATCTTAATTGGACACTCAATTTGCACTCCTCTGATATTTCAGCTTGCTTTCTTTTATATCCAGTTAGATTCAATTCATGCCAAAAACCCAAATATGTAAATTAAATGGCCTCCACTGTTTTGCCAATTTAGACGCTATGAGTGGTACACCGAAATGACGATCAGAACGAGCTAACGAGGGAGAAAGTGAATGATGATCACAAACCTCAATTTTGTCCTCTGGAGACGAATCAGAGTGTAGTACCAAGGCTCCTGTACAGGATGGCTTCCTCACTTCCAGTTTCTTTTCTTTGTGGAAGAAAACAGATGCTAGATGTTAGTCTCAGTGTAAATTCTCATCAGTCTTAGGCATTCACTGAGCAATCAGCAAAGAGCTTGTCTGTTAAACTACACTTCAGCCCACAAGAATGACAATGTAATTTAAAGTGTGGTAAGTAGGCTAATTAAAGTACTTTCAGCATGCAGTTGGTCCCCAAATCAAATATTCATTTATAAGCAAACTAGACAAGGCAAGAATAGATTAAAAATGGTGAGAAAGTTTACGAAATTTTAGAACATTAAAATGTGTGTGCTCGTACAGGTATGAGCACACATATTTATAACACTTATGTTCTATAGGAAATCAAAGTACTCCGCATTCCCTTGATCTGCCAATCAAACACTACAGTACTGTATATTGCCAGAAGTATTCGCTCGCCTGCCTTGACATGCATATGAACTCGAGTAACATCCAATTCTTAATCCATAGGGTTACTATGATAGCGCTGCCTTTGCAGCTATAACAGCTTCAACTCTTCTGTGAGGGCTTTCCACAAGGTTTAGGAGAGTGTTTATGGCAATTTTTGACCATTCTTCCAGAAGCGCATTTGTGAGGTCACACACTGATGTTGGACGAGAAGGTCTGCCCTCTAATTCATCCCAAAGGTGCTCTATTGAGTTATGGCTCTTCCACACCAAACCTGCTTATCCATGTCTTTACCTTGCTTTGTGCACTGGTGCGCCGTCATGTTGGAACAGGAAGGGGCTGTTGAATGTGACATACAACCTGGCCACATGCCACCTGATTGCATTAGCCATTCTATTTACAATGATTCTGTGTTTCTTGACTTCTGCTTCTGTTCTGTATAGTCTGTTGTTTGTTTTGCTTCATGTTGTCCTTGCTCTTACTTTTTAAGCTGTTACAATGCATTCCCTTGGAATTATAAGGTGCTATTTGCATTCTGAGCGGTTTTGAGAGATTGAGATTCAAAGCTTTTGCACTGCAGATAGCAAAACTGTGCTGTGCATTTTTATTTTCTAAACAGAGTCCAAAAATACATATCACAAAAAGATTTCTTACACATTAGGTTAAAACTTAACATTCCAAGGGGAGAAATGATCACTGCAAAAATAATTAAGCAAACAAAAGTAAAAAAGTGGAAAAAAAATCTGTATATAAATACACAGGTAAAGTGATTGTTTAACGTACTCTTATTTTATTTATTCAAGAATTCCCCATAGAATACTTCTATCTCAATCTAGAATGTGAAGACTTTTCATTACAACTAGGGAAATCTTGTCAAATCCATGGACACATGAGAAAGTACAGCTGTCTCTGGCATTTAATCTTACTCTTTGTGGTGTGTAGACATTTGAACCTTTATAACCTCTTTTTATTGATGTGAACCAGTTCAGCAGAGTGCCCCTGCCGGAGCTCATTCCACAGCTTCTGGGGATTGTTATTGTGCGGTTTTCATTGACATTTGTTCATTGTTCTGACTGCAAAGCACGCTGAGGTACGCTTCAGTAGGGAATGGCTTTTCCATGTTTAAATCATTGCATTCAGATGCTCCTGACTCCAACACTGCGACCGCTTAAGAAACCCCTTCCTTAAGTTTGCAGTGTGAGCACTTAATAAATGCCAATCCGTTTGGCTCAGTCAAGGCAATGGCGTGGCTTTATATTATACGGTACAAGAATTAAGGAATTCAAGTCAAAAGTGCACTGCAAATAAAATACTGTTGGTTTCTGCTTCAGCATGATAAACCTGTACCAGAAAATCAATAAGACCACAAACATTCATGTAGAACAGCAAGTGGATATTGCACCGCACTAATATGTGTACAAATTGTTTCTACAACCATTTTTTTTTTCATCTAATCAATAAAATTCCAATGCTATTTGAATGTTACTGATGTCTAATTCAATCCTGTACAGTACTATAGACTGAGCATTTGTTTTACACTGCTTCAGGAGCATAACTCATACGTCACTTTGTTGGTTGGTACTACAGCTGTTTAAAAGCACTTGGAAATGCATAGATTGTGATCTTAATGTCATCATTTTATCTCATTCACCTATAACAGTCATACATTTCTCAGTATTTTCTTTTAATTAAGCCAGTATCAAACTAAGTTTTCTTCCTCAATTGTCCCCCCAAAATATCTACTATCTTCAGAACATAGTATTAGGCATTTCTATCATTTGTCATTCACCATATCATTCACATCACAAGGTCTGTCTAACACAGCATGTAATCTTCTGCTGAGCTCTAATGAAAGGATTCCTCAATCTGACAGACAACAAACGAGGCTCAACTCTTTGGAATCCAACAGGAACATGATTTTGTCTGCTGATGCAACTCTGAGCCAAATGTGGTAGCAGGAACAAATCACCGCAAAACACTGTACAATTGATGGGTTTGGGAAGCTTTTTTGAAATTGAAACTTTCCTATTCTTTATTTTGACAGTTGTGTTTTAAACCATCATTAGGAGGTAAAAGTATCCCTTCACATTCTTTCTTTATATTCCAAATGATTTGCTAAAAGCCTATCTAAATGTGGATGTTGTGAGATGGAAAGTTTTGTGCATTGTGCATCATTTGATTACTCCAAATTGGCAAAATTAATTAGATGCAGATGGTATGCAGGGTATGAGTAATTGTAGATATCGCTTACTTGTCGATGAATTGAGAGAATACAAAATCACCCCTCTTTCAATGATATCTTTGTTTCATACATTGGAGGACCTGGAGCCAGTCTCAGAAAAAACTTCTGTCTGTATATCTGTATGTCTGTCCAGCAGAGTTTCCCTTGAGGTGGGCGTGGCCATACGCGTCACTCAACAGAGGCAATCAATTCAGTGCTTTTGCCCTCGAAGTGGGTGTGGCCATACACGTCAATAAACAGAGTTACCGCGATAGTTTACCGTGTTCACTACACTCTAAAAACTGCTGGGTTGGACAGAACGCACGCTGGGTTGTTTTGACCCAAGTGCTGGGTTGTACCATTTAACCCAGATTTCTGGGTTGTTCATCTGACCCAACCAGTGGGGTAAAATGACACTCTTGCTGGGTTAAATGTTAAAGTGTTGGGTTATTTTATTTGACCCAACCAGTGGGTTAAATTAACACTCTTGCTGGGTTGACACATTCCATTTGATTTTTTTATTTTCAAAAAAGAAGAAAGATGTACACAACTTCACATAATGTAAATAGATAGTCACAGAATAAGAAAATGTGAATAACTTAATTTTTACCAAAATGTCAGACAAAGCCATATAATCTTAAGCTGACCATTTGTTAAAATGTACTGCAACATAAACACTCTGTAAAACAAAAACAAGAAACTCCTGTAAGTTTGATTTGAATTGCATTTTTTTTTACATTTATTACAATTAACATTTTATATAGAAGTTTTCTATGCAAATCTTATAATGCCCACATGACAAATATTTCCCATTTTAATATTTTAACTATCCCGTTATTTAACTATTACTATTTACTTTCCTTCAAAAATGACATTAAAAACAAAAATGATAAAACGTTTTTAAAATATTATTGATTAAATGTTGGCTGAAAAAACTCTTGTCCTCAAAAATTTAATGACACGAGATGAGTACTCGTGTCCATCAATCTGATCTACAGTATGCTGGCGAAACTCCCAGGTGAGAAGATACTTCTTAACATCAATGACAAAAAAAAAACAGCCTTCACCAAAGAGTCTGTATCAATAGCGTTGCCTAWAACAATGGAAAAGGTCTGTCAGGTCCCTCTTGTCTCATCCCCAAGGAATAAAACATGGAACAATGCTCCAGTCATCTCCATATTTTGCAGATATCATCTTCATCATGTTGGTCCACCTATGGATTATACAGCATCACTTAGTGTTGCAATATAACTAACATTTACGTTGCATTTTTGTTAAGGACGTACAGCTACATATGCATTTAATGCAAAACATCTTTTCTCTTGTCAATACACAAAAAATACATAACGTGAGCATGAATTTAGTGTATTTTTTAAATAATTTACCTCACTATTTAACATGTGAGGGATAACAGGATACGGCGCTCCATCTGGTTTTAATACAAAACATTCACCCCTTTTCAAATCCTCAACAAACACTAGATGAATATGATATTTAATGGTGAATTTACAACTTATAATAAATATTTTATAAGGACAAAGAAAAAGTTTGTCTTATGACGCTTTCTCATTTTTTGAATAACAAAACAGAATGTGAGAATAATATTAATCTCACACAATTTTAATATATAAAAAAATATTTTAAACAATAAAATAGGCTTGCTCCTACCACAAGTTACTAAAAAAAAAAGTAAAAATTTACATTAACTTACCATAAAATACTGAGTGCTCTGAGCATGATCCAGTCAGAAGTGAAGAATCCAGAAATTTCTCCAAAGAATAAACCAACTGTTGGGTCAAAATAACACAAGCAGGGTTTTTTTTTTTTTTTTTAACAGACAGAAACAGAAGACATATTAAGATTGATATTAAACATATCCCAATAGCTTCTTCTGACACACATTAAATATTATAAAATATGCCAAGAGACTTTCCACACACACAGCTTTATCAAAGATTACTAGTAATTTACCTAAAATTACATTTAAGATTACATTTAGTTTTTTTTTATTTTTTATTTGTGTGTGCTACAAACGCACTTTTATTATAAAATACACTATAGCCGGCTGTTGGAACAGAATATTAAAACATGACCTCCTATCACCCCCATATCAAAGTGCGAATAAAAAGGCGGAAAAGCGAATTAACATAGAAATAAGCTTCCTTCTACCACAACTACAACATTTAAAATTTAGGTACAAATTTATATAAACTTACCATAAAATACTGCCAGCATTAAGTGGCGTACTGCTCGCCTCAGAAGTGAAGAATCCAGAAAGTTCCTCATGCTGTGTCTCAATTCCAAAAACGCAAGAGCGGAGTTGACTTGGAAGTGCACACTCGAGGGTTTGAGGACTCCGGGTACAGTGCAAATAGAACGCAGCGTACAGGATGCGTCTCACAGCCGCGATATTATTATACCATAACCGTATTATACCAACGATTACCTGTTAGAAATACATAAAATGAAAAAAAAAAAAAAATTCCGCTGTTTTAACCACTTTAGAGACGCCACAGCCAGCGGTCGTTTTCAGAAGTTTCCGCCAACATGAGACTATGTTTTGCGGCTACATGAGCACGACGCACCGTAGGATTGTGTGGAGCTCAAATCTCCGAAATCGTTGGGACACTTTTTTAAATAGACGCTATCTTTAATAACCGATTGATGTTTTGAGCTGTACACACATACATTCTCGCTTAAACAACTCTTAAAACTACACTTTGTGACACAGTAACAGTAATATTTCAAACACTTTGCAGGCTGTCGTTTGGAGAAATAAAGAATAAACCAGTTGTTGGGTCAAAATAACCCAACCAGGTGTTCATTTGTAAATGACCCACTACATCTCATTTGACCCAGCATTACCCAACCCAACAATGTGTTTAAAGTCCCTGAAATAACCCAGAATTTTGACCCAGCATGAACAACCCAACAATGTGTTTACAGAAACAACCCAGCATTTTTTAGAGTGTAAGTATGCAGAAGATACAAGGTGCATTCTAAAGTACCCTGCGAAGGTGCACAGGGTGTTCAGTCATGTTAAGTATGATTCACCTAACACAAATAAAAGCGTGACTTAGCATAGCTTACTCCAAACAGTGCGACGGAGACTATGAAATGGTTAAAAGAAGTTTGAATACGAAATTCCAATGCTGAATGTTGCCACTATAACTGGTAAAGGGAGAGATAGCTAATATTCTTTAAGCTTGTTAGCATCAAACATAATTAACCTTTACAAATATGACTTGATTATGGGTTTGAATTTAAACAATAAGAGAAATTGTGCAGGTTTAATGTTGAGGGAGGAGTATGCCAGAGTGTAGTGGAAGTGAGGAGAGTGTCTGATAGAGTGATGAGTGTGAAACTGGAAGTGGAAGGGGTAATGATAAATGTCATCAGTGCATACACTCCACAGGTAAGATGTGATGTGAAGGAGAAAGCAGATTTCTGGAGTGAGTTAGACAAAGTGGTAGTGAGTGTCCCCGCAGAAGAAAGATTGGTGATCAGAGCTGACCATAATGGACATGTTAGAGAAGAGAACAGAGGTGATGAGGAGGTAAAGGGAAGATATGTGGTCCAGCAGAGGAATGTGAAAGCACAGATTACTGTAGATTTTGCAAAAAGCATGGAAATGACAGTGGTGAATACATATTTTAAGAAAAAGAGGAGCACAGGGTGAAATATAGGAGTGGCGGAAGATGTACTGTAGGAGATCTGAAGGAGATTGGAGACTGTGAGGTGGTTGCAGGGAATAGTGTAGCTAGCCAACGTTGGATGGTGATCTTTTGGATGACTTTGGAGGTACAGAAGAAGAGTGAGAACTGAACCCTGGGTTAGATGTTGGACACAGCATGGCTAGCTCCAAAATAATGGCACATACACTATAAAAAAAAAATAACTTTGCACTATAAATGTATTTAAAATGTTGATTAGGTTACGTGTCAGATGCTTATTTTTAGCTTTAACCTTTTAACTATTTCCACAAGTGTTTTACCCAGTTAGGTAATAACAATATATACTGTATGCATACACACACATACTCAATAACTGAGCTGAACAACAGTAATCACCAACCAAGCACCAACAAACTGGTGATCCGATCATGGGCACCCAAGTCCAGCCTGTCTGATGCCACAAAAAAAACAACAACAACAACAACAATCGAGAACAGCCCACCAAAAAAATGAATTTTTTTTTTTAATAATAATAATAATAATAAATGCTGGATATGAAAGAAAGGCACCAGAGCATCCAGTGCAGCACAGCCTATAAATACAGTACGTGCCAAAATATACGGTACTGAAATGAAAAGACGAACAATATTACCTTGTTGCCATCTATGAGTTTATTTCTCCTGAACACACTATTAGCGTGTTGATTTACCACAGTATGCATAATGTAAATGTTCGACGTGTGTGTGCACCACCTCTCTGTAGACAGTGCTCACCTCATTCACGCAGATTCTCATTCTCAACAAAGGTCGCTGCAGACTCCTGCAAAAGGAGACGATTTAATGCAGGGACAGTTCTTGGTGGTTCTTCACAGTTGAACACGCTCTCCTTTAACATTTACCAAATGTAGGCATCAGGTGGTGTAATAGGACAGGTACAGTATGGGAATCTTTTTTAAACTCATTTTCGACCACTTCCCTAAAAGCCGGAAATAATACTCAACTATGAATACTTTTTCCTCCATTATAAGACAAATTTGTAACAACAACTGCACAACACAACTTCCTTTTCACTGTTGACAAACGCACATGCGTGTCTGAGATGTGCAAGTTTCAGTACTGTATATTTTGGCACATACGTATATAGTTGGTCTGGCAGGAGTTCAGACTGTTCGAACTTTGAGGCCAAACTCACCTGGAGCCTTTTTATCTTTCCAGTTACCAGTCAGAAGGGTCACGGAAGGGGCAGAGAGGGACCTCACAGCAGTGAATTGTGTGGGCAGAACAGGACTCAGCAGACCTTCCCATGAGCCTCGAGCTCCTATGAGTAAAATAGAGAAAACAAAATCAGACAGTTCTGGAAAAGTCAGAAAGAATCCTGCCATCATCATTCCTCTCTCTCTCTCTCTCTCTCTCTCTCTTCTTCTACTTCTCTCTCTTTATCTCTCTTTCTCTCTTTAATATACACACATACACACATTTTCCTTGAGGAGGACATGGCTTGAGTGGTATAGACTGAATAAAAGCATATTCTTCCATTGGCTTTTTTCTTTCTTTTAGGATTCTACAAGATTTTAATGATTCTTTAAGAATCCTGTGGATAATTAAGGTTTCTTATCTTCTAAAATAAAGGGGTCTACTTGAAAGCTTTTCTGACATCGAGATACTTTTCCTAAAGGTGTATCTACTGAATACCTCCTCAGACATTCATACCATGTGCATGAGCTCTGACTTTACACCTCCGACTACATTTTCACCTCTCCACTTTCTCCCTTTCTCTCTCTTTTGTCTCTCATGAATGCATGACAGCGTACTGCATCAAGGTCTATAGTTGTAGTATTCCTCCCTGAGGATGCATTAAACTTTCCTGCTTATGTTGTGCTTATGCGTAGACTACATATTAATGATGCTTGTGATGTCCTTCATTACCATGAACACCTACCATATTTTTATATTTTATTCTTAATGAGTATTCAGGTCAGCTAGACATTTGGTTTCAGCCAGACATCATCCATACAAACACTAGCTTGTGTATTATTCGCATGAAAATGTCAGTGAGTTTTCTGTGCCAAAACGTTTTTGTTTGCTTCTTTATAATGTTGGGCTTGTTTTAAGTTTTTTTTTTTAAATGGCTCATCTCTTATTATTTCTAGATAAACAATGTGTCCAAATCAATAACTGCCACCACCACAACAACACAGTTATAACCTATTACTGTCTGCCCGGGCTTACATTTTAACTTAGTTTCTTCTCCATTTTGTGTGTGTGTGTGTGTGTGTGTGTGTGCGTGTGTGTGTGTGTGTATATGTGTGTGTATATGTGTGTGTGTGCGTGTGTGTGTGTATATGTGTGTGTATATCTGTGTGTATGCGTGTGTGTGTATATGTGTGTGTGTTCGTGTGTGTATATCTGTGTGTATGCGTGTGTGTGTGTATATGTGTGTGTATATCTGTGTGTATGCGTGTGTGTGTGTGTGTGTGTGTGTACGTGTGTGTGTACGTGTGTGTATACGTGTGTGTTGTGTGTGTGCGCATGTGTGTGTGTGTGTGTGTGTGTGTGTGTGCGTGTGTGTGTGTGTGTGTTTTGTCTATGAAATGTAGTGTGATTAATAAAATAGAGTTTTTTGGAATTATGGCAATTTTTTTTCTTAAAATAAAACAATTGGTTTGCAAAAAAAAAGAAAAAAAATTAAGTGTGTTCCCTGGGCTTGTTAAAATGGTATATTCATATTCAGACTGAAAAGCTCACAGCTAGTGTCAAACATAATTAACCTTTACAAATATGACTTGATTTTGGGTCTGAATTTAGACAGACGAAAAGAAAGGAAGAATAAAAGGCTGGATTTTGTCTGTTCAATAGAATTAATTGCGAACAGCATGAATCCCATTTAATTTAAATAAATAAAATGTTTAATCATCATTTTATTCATTTATGATTAGACTGTAGGTGGTACATACAAATAATCTTATTGTCGTTTTGTATGTAAAATATGGTGTTAAAATATTATATTATAATAATTAGAATATGTATTCTAGGATATTTTATATATACATATTCATAAAATATCACAGAATACATAAAGTTAGCTGCATATAATTGTTTACTTGTTATATAACCTAGGCACCAATTTACTTGTCATCTGCTTTCCCCTATTTATGTTACCAACAATTTATGTTAAGAGGTTTTATTCCACAATGCAATGGTACTCTCAGTTCGGATGGTAAGAAGGTGTTAATGCATTTTCCATACTAGCAGCTCAAACTACAGTAATGCTATAAGGGATAATTAAGTTAAGCCTTTATTTGTCACATATGCATTAATGCATTATTATCTCGGTTCAGTGTGAAGGTTCACCCCTGATACAGCATCCTTGGAGGGTCTTCCACCAAGGGCCATCAGAGGCAAATTGGTGAAGCTGGGGTTTGAATCATCTCCCTTCTGGTCAATAACTCAGAGCAAGTGATTTTCTATTAGAAATCGATAGGGCTCTCAGTGTTAAGATATTTACAAAATTCTTAAAATTGTGACCCTGATAATGTGAGTACAAACACCAAGCACACACTTTCCATCCCATATGATTAAGTTCTCTCTTTCAAACAATCTGAGAACTGGACCTCTATCACCTACAGATATACCTGAGATATAATGTAAGTATCAGAAACAAGGTACTGCTGTTGCTATTCAAGTTAATGCAAGAGATCTGTTTTGGAAAAGACTGAAGAGACTTTTTTTTTTGAGTATGTGAAGCAGCCCAACCCTCCCCCTGGGTGTCTAAGTGGGCTTGTCTCCCTCAATTGTGAATGCACCCACAAAAAAAAAAAAAAACATACTGTATATCAATACATTCAGCAGGGTCTCCTGAGAACTGTTGAACGACACAACATACACCATTTTCAAGATAGGAGGATTCATTTGGGAGCCATACTGAATCCCTTTGCTCCCATGACTCCTAGCTTATCATACTGGGTCTGCTCAGAAAACGAGACATGTTATGTTAAAGAGCTTGAAAATCTCTAATACTTTAAAAGAAATAAAAGTCCATAAAAAATTCAAATATGGCCCCTAACTCACTCCCTCACTCCATAGAGAATGAACGAAAAAATCTCACTCCCTCAGTATTACTCTCCCTGAAGGCACACAAACCCACAACACCTATTTCTAACTGGAGAGCTGGGTTTTCTGACTTGTTCACATTTGAAATGGGTAGTCATCAGTGTTCACTTGGGACCTGACAAAAATCAGAATATACTGTATATATAAAACCCATTTCTGTGAGTACACTTACCAAACACACATGGCATTCCACGAGATTAAATGCATCCAAACAATCCTTAAAGAATCTTTGGATTCTTAAACAATCCAAAACCTCAACCAAACCTATAGCACCTACAGTTCCCGAGATATAAATATCTAAAAATATATATATTGCTTAGGAAGAAAGCCTAATACATCCAAAAATCATTCAAAGTGGCAAAAACATTTTCACTATACTGATTTTTGACTCGCATACCTAATCTAAACCAGAGCAAAAAACCAAGTCTGCAACCAAGTTGGGTTGGGAAAACTTTCCCACCAGAGGAGCTTAAATGGAACAAGACTGCAGCTTAAAAGGCCACATGGACTGAATCAGATCTTAAATTATGTTTTGATAATTAGATGTATGATACATGGAGAATAAAATAGGAGCATGCACAAGCACTTTTTAAAGAGACTGGATTGGCATTGTTTCCATGACTAACCATTTAGGTGAGGAGCTACAGTAGGATCTGTTCAAACAGGTTATATCTCACTTTTGGTGAGATCAAGTTCGATTTCAGCTTGCCAAAAGATTGGACAGTGGAGAGGGCAGACAGAACTAAATCATGAATATTGGACAGATATAGCAAGAGCTCATCAACAAAAAAAGGGAGGCTTTATCATCCACACCATGGCTGCAGATGACAATAGTTCAATAGCTATAGCAAATATCAGGGGAATTAAAGGACAACTTTGTCGAGTGCAGCATGAAAGACAAAATGAAGTTGATTAGTCATCATTTGTCCTGTCTGTTGCTGAAGGGGAGGATAGAGTAACTTAAACCAAGCCATTTATTATATATAATAACCAAACCCAATTTTTTAAGGAATAGAACAATTAATACCTCCAAGGTACTGTATCAACCATCTATAATGTTAAAAACTCATTAATCCTTAGAAAAGGAGTGCCTATTTTGGATAAATCCAGTCTGTCCTTCACAAACAATAGATGGAAGAACTGATTCCAGACAAAGAGCCAACACATTGGTAAACTAGGCAGAAAAGAGGATGGACTTTTTCATAAACAAAAAAAAAAAGAAAGAAAGAAATATCGTCTTGGATAAGAGGTTCAGGATGGTTGCCAGAGTTGAAGGCTTCCAATAGTAGGAAAGACAGCTGAGGCCAGGCGTTTTGTGTAAAACTCTGATGGAAATCAATCAGACCTTTACCAGTTTGCAATGTGGACACAGCTGCAGTAAGTCCAAAAAGACCAATAAGTTCCTTTAGATCATTTGTAGAAGTTTGCTCATGTGAGAAAATGACTAGATCCCTAACAACTATCAATGCCTCTACAGCATCTTGAGCTTGATGTGATCAGATGAATCAAGGGATGTAACTGCTTGAGTATTTTAATAATTTCTAGTGAATCTGTAGTGCAGCCTGATTATGTTTAAATTTGAGGAGTTCGATTAGATAAAGTATTGTGATGTCCCATTCATTTACTAGCTTTATCGCAATACTCATAATAGTGAGACCTTGTTTGCAATAGAAGTTGAGATAATACAAGCAGCTATGTGTTGAGATTATACAATCATCTACAGCATGCTCTGCCTGCACCGCTAGTAAACGCTCCTAATAAACATGATTTATATGCCTTTTAAAATGACATATACAGTACAACAAACAGCTGTAACATTAAAATCATCAACATTAAAAACCACTTAGGTCTTGGGTTCCCCTTATGACACCCGGGTGATTCTGGCTCCTTTTTAGTGCACTGGGTGATCTAGTGGGCGTTCCATCATGACCAGTATTTACTTTCTTCCGCAATTTGTGTAGAATTGGTGATCAACGTTTTTCACACTGGTCATAATGCTACAGTATGGCTGTTCTGGTATGTATTGTGGTAAAGATTCTAGTTTCTCCTTGCACAGGTTTTTCTCATAACTTGTGTATGCAACAATTTGTTCTCTGATATAAAACTTAAGTTTGTGTCACAATAGGGAAGCAGACGTAACCACATGACACAATGATGTTGTGAGATAAAATTTTTTTTAAAAAAAATCCTCATCAGCAAGCAACAAAGTATTGAGTCTTCAAGGCAGATGTGTGTTGACAAACTTTTCAAAATGAATTTTCACAGAGATGGGAGCATGATCTGAAAGAACGACTGCATCATAATTACAACCAGAAATAAAGAAAAGGAGTATGTTGTCCACCAACATGGCGGGAAAAAGAATATACACCCTCTTGGTGTGATTAAACCTCAGAAACAGGAAGTTCTTTAATAAAGGAGACAATGAATTTGTCTAACATTGGAAGAAGACCCATCTGATGACACGTCTAGATCAGGATTCAGGCGTTTAAAATCTTTCATTAAAAAAGTTTCATCATCCCAATAAGGGGCAAGTAACAAGTATATTTACAGGTGTGTTGAACATCAGAGCAGTAAGTATAATAAATCCCCTGTTTGGATTTATAACAACATCAGATTGAATGAAGTAAAACGATTTGTGTAACATTATCGTTTTTTCCGTGGAATATAGTGTAGATAGACAGACAGCCAAAAGGATGGATAGATAGATAGATAGATAGATAGATAGATAGATAGATAGATAGATAGATAGATAGATAGATAGATACATGCATACATACATACATACATACATACATACATACATACTGTACATACATACGTACTCTACATACATACGTACTCTACATACATACATAAATTATAGTTCACTAGGCCAAGACCGCTAATAGCGAAGCTTCAGCTAACGCAAGTAACGGAGAAAATCACCCACTCAGTATCTCAGAGCATGACATAAGGAGAGCTGTAAAGAGAATGAACAGCAGAAAGTTAGCTGGTCCTGATGGAATTCCAGAAAGAGTGCTGAAAGATCAGCTGGCTGCAGTGTTCATCTACATCTTTAATATGTCCCTTGCCCTGTCCACAGCGCCGACATGTTTCAAGAAATTCACCCTTCATTCCCGTGCCCAAGAATTCCAAGCCGGTTTGTCTTGGTTGAAGTGCTTTGAGAGATTTGTAAAGAATCTTATCTGTGCTTCATTACCAAAATTCCCTGATCCCCTACAATTTTCTTACAGTCATAACAGAAGCATGGATGATGCCATCTCACATGTCCTTCATACTACCCATGTCCTTCATACTTCACATCTCAGCTTTTAACACTGTAGTCCCTTCCTTCGCTTCATCACGAAGCTCAGTGAACTGGGACTCGGTCACTCGTTATGCACTTGGATCCTGAGCTTCCTGAAAAACAGACCACAGGTCTGGTAAAGATCCGACAGTGGTTATTAGAAAGCATCATATTTAACATCAGATCACCTCAAGGTTGAGTTCTGAGTCCCCTTCAACTCCATCGTGAAATTTGTAGATGACACAGTGGTGGTCGATCTAATCCAGAACAACGACAAGACAGCTTATCTGGAGGAGACAGCAGTACTATCCTCTTGGTGTAAGATCAATAACTTAGACTTAAATGTCTCAAAGACCAAGAAGATGGTGGTGGTCTTCGGGAGAGGAAAGCAAGACTCTCGGTACAAATCACTCAAGATCTCTGGGGAAAAGGGTGATCAGCTACAGGTATCTGGAAGTCCATACCTCTGAAGACTTGTCCAGGACACCTCATATCTTTTCAGTGGTGAAGAAGGCGAGGCAGCGCTTGTACTCCCTCAGACAGCTGAGGCAGTTCAGGATCTCCAGGGGTCTGCGCAAAACCTTCTACACCTCGATCATCCAGTCTGTTGTCTCTGGGAATATTACAGTCTGGTATGAGAATAGCAGCTCCCAGGACAAAAAGGACTTGAGGAGAGTGATCATGTGTGCCGAGCGCATCACTAGCAGTGAATTGCCTGATCTACAGGACATTTACATCAGGCGGAGCGGGTCCAGGGGACAGCGCATTATAAAAGACATTCACCACCCTAATCACAATCTGTTTCAGTGGCTGCCATCTGGTAAGAGACTCCGGTCACTCAGAGCACGTACTGAAAAACTGAACAGCAGCTTTTTCCATCAGGGTATAAGGGCCTTACACACACATCCTCACCAATGACAAATTTAAAGCACACAGTTGCACTTTCAAACATATCACAGATTACGACATAATTCTGAAATATTTATATTATATATAATTCACATCATAGTCTTCTTAGTCTTGTACATACTCATTCTATTCTTCTTCTTCTTCTTCTTCTTGTACAGCCATGTATGTGACAAAAAAAATCTTGAATCATTTATTTTCTGACATTCTGATATTATCGTAATTAAATCTGTGACGCAGTAGTCAGAACTCTTATACATTAAAGCAGAGGGACAAATGGCCTTGATACAGGAAGGGTTTCATTAAACCATTTATACACTGTTATTTGCAGACTGTCTAGAAAGAAATGGCAAAGAAAATCATTAAAGAAGGTTTAGGTAATGAAGTGTTGTGGTGTTTTCTCTCTCTTTTTTTAAAACATGTTGCACATCCGGAGGCAAGTGACAGTTACCTTTCAGACCTTTCAGATATTTTTCTTGACTAATTCCTGGATGATCTGCTCGTCAATAATCAGCTCCACACCTTCACGCATACCGTTTTGTCACCATCGTTGAGAAACTGATTCATACAGGAACAATAAACTGTTAAATAGAAGCTGTCTTGCTTTCAGCTATGATCTAGCAACCAATATCCAGTAGAATGTAGCAAGATGTTTGTTTTATCAAGGTGAATAGCTTCGGTTTAACACACATATCTTCACTAGAATAGGAGTATGACGAATATGGGCCAACAGACAGGAAGATTATGTGAGTGGGTGAATAAATACTGTATGTGGAGAATGAAGGACATGAGTGCTGAACAGCGAATCATGCATATGAATTCCTCCAAAGCATACTGTATGATATTTTCAACTGGCTCTGGCATGTTTTTTTGATTACAAATGAGGACAGATTTTGCTCTTAAATGCTTATTGGCTCCCTGCATACCTTCACCTGCAGAAACTTCTAAAGGGGTCGATCTTATTAAAATTCTTTAAAAAATGAAAGAATTTAACAGTGAGAGAGAGCGAGAGAGTCAATAGACAGAAATTCACAGTAACATCTGATAGAACATAGAACATAGAATATTAATAAACATTTTGGTAGATACATGCACAAAATAATACATAGTTATTAGCTATGTATATCAAAAATACTACCAAAAAAAGAATAATAATAAGAATAAAATAATAATAACAATCTCTATCTACGTGTCTACTGTAGCTTCATTCATTTCATCAACTGAAATCATCATTGGTCCGCCGCACAATCAGCTGTCCACTTTTTTATGATTGGCAACAACTTTCTGACATTCTTCCCAATCCTGCGTGGCTGTTTTATTATCATCTCAGATCACTCAAATTGCAATGTTTTGATGGGATCGGCAACGCGTTGCAAATAAAGTAACATTGAGTTCTATTGATGGGTCGCATAGTGCATATTTTCTAATCGGTTCATCCGGGCCTCTACATAATACACAGTACAATCATGTCAGCTGTCCTTTGATGATTTCGAGACTGGGACCAGCTTGATTCCATCAAGGTCACTATGTTTTACTGTAAGCATTATTCTGTAGCTGTTTAACATGCTAACATTTTTTGTCTGACTGGCTTCATTTGATCATGCCGCTATTGTATATTATGCATGTTAGTATATTTTATGTATATTGGGTTAACTGGTACCGGCTGTTTTCCTACTGGCACTGGGTTGGTTTAGGGGTAGTTTCCTGGACTGCAAAAACAACTACATTATTACATTTTACAGACGCCCTTATCCAGAGCGACTTACGTTTTTATTTCATTATACATCTGAGCAGTTGAGAGTTAAGGGCCCAACAGGGACAACTTGTTTGTCGTGGGATTTTGAACCTAAGACCTTCTGAACCATAGTCCAACGCCTTAAAACAAGCCATAGTAATACAGCTTAATTTTTAATATGTTTGAATGTTTGCCCCCTCTCCCAGTTCCAAAATATACTTTAAATCCTTTCACACAATCCAATGATATTGCTTAAAAAAATTGCAAGTGTGAGATCTTGCAAAGCATGTTGAAGACGGATTAGATTCTTCTGAATCCAGATTTCTTTTTAAACGAATTCTTCTGAAACCATTCTCAGTGGTCTTTTAATAAAACATTGGAACAATGCATAATGTCAGTTCTTCACAGGAAAAGGAAAAAACGTAATGGCACATAGCGTTATGCATTTGATGAATGACATGCAATGACTGGCAAGCTAAAAACCTAAAATACATCCATTAAAAGCCACTTTGGTTTTCCTTCAGATATGCTTTCCTGAAAGAACTGTATCATCGCCCTCTTAAAGAAGAAAAAAAGGATCATTTTATAATCTTAACTAAACTTGAATGTCGGATTTTAATCAGAAGACGTTATGCATTCTTGAATTTTAGATCATGTTGTTTTATACCACAGCACTGTTGAATGATCACATCTGATTTACAAGCTGGCTTGAATATCAGCGTTGGCTAAAAGGCAAATACTGTAGATTTATAGTAGTATAGTATAGTAATCTATTAGCTGTAATATGTTAAGACTTCTATAATATCAGTTACTTTAAATGGATTTGTATGATTTATATTATGTATAGTACACGCCTTGGGCAAATTGGCCAAGCCTTGGGCAATAATGGGCAAATTAATAAAAAATGAACTTCTATTAATGTATTCTATACATGTATTAACAGATTAAAATTTACCAATATTGTCACCAACATTGTCATGATCTGGTCAATATGGGCCTCCTGAAACAAATGTCTTCATACTGTGAAGATCTACTGAGAACGACCCTCTCATTCTATGCTCAGGCAAGTTGATGCTCTTAAAGGCACTTAAAATGAACCATCATCACCTTTTTTATTAACTGTGGAGGATTAATATTAAATGATTTGCAGAAGCTGTAATTTGAGAAATTGATGAAACACCTGATGTTTTTTTTTTTTTTCATTTAAAGGAACCAAGGTAAAAAATGACAGAAATAGAGCTGCTTCAGCCATAGACCAGGTGTTGCAGTACAGCACAAGGATAGCACAAGGATAGCTTAATGTAACAGCCAAATGATCTATGTGCTTTATCATCATACCCATCCTCTCTGTAGGTTGCTATTCAAATGCCGTGGAAGGCACTAGGGAGGTTGGTTTCATGCTAGCAGGGAACAGATTATAATGTCCCTTCCTTTTACCAGATTACTAAAATTAAGTATATCCTAATTGACCAATCATGCCCAGATCGATAGTATAATGCTTGAACAGTCAAGATATTGTCTTATTTACTTTAGCTCTGGGGCTTAAAGTATCTGGATCCAAGTCTTTGGTTTTCAGGCACAGAACAGTATACCCATAAGAGTATACTCTGGGCTGACTTTCACATCCTTAAACTCCTCCAATTCTGCACAACAATTTTAAAAAGTTTCTAAAGAACTTATAATTACCTCTTTTTTAAGGTGTACGCTTTTTGAATTTAACATTTCCATTTTCAAGATTCCATTTCCAAATTACAAATATATTTTAAGGGATGTAGTCATTTCAATAAATGCTCATATATACTGCTCCAGACTTGATTTTTTATTAAGATTAAAAATTCCATTTTGAGGCACATCTATAATTTGTAATATTAACCTTCTTTTTGGACGTGAATATTTTGAGCAAGTAGAGGTATTTTAGGTCTTTTTATTTCTTTTTTCTTTTTTTAAATGCTACAGCTGAGTACATGGTACAGCAGATAGAATGGGTGTTCTCTTAGGACCTTATCGGCATGACAAAACTGCTGACCTTTTGCTTCAGAGCCTACTCTGAAAAGAATATTCTTTAATATACAGTGCAGTCCTACACAGAGTCTTTAATCTTTAAAAACACCAAACAAATTCATAATGGCACAATGTGGAAGATCGATCTGAGGATTGTCAACCCTTAAGTTCCAGTGGTGGTAAATATATATTAATGCTACAGCATAAAAGACATCATATTAAACTGTGTGCTGGCAACATACATGTACACATACTTTTGGTATGCAAACTCACATAAAACACAGCACCTGGGGGAAAAAAAAACCACCAATAGCTTCGAATGAAAATGATTTCTTATGCTTCGAGAATCAGCATTTGGGCCCAAACGGATATCAAAATGTATGGAAATCCTCTTTCCTTCACTATTAAAAAATAGCTGTGATTCTACACTTTATTTTTGTAGTATACAACTTCACCAAGAATTCAGGTGATCTCCGATAATGATTATTTATGATGACTTTTCTGACCACATGTCTTCTGTGAAGTTGACGGTTCAGCTTTGTCTATCCATGTTTAAATAATATATTGGACAATTTTTGCTCCAATTACATTCATTTGTAGGCCAGATAATTTGATATTTCTACAATTAATTTGTATTTTATTTACTTTGGCTAGGTAGTATATGTACATTTGTACATACAGTATGAACAGCAGTGTGGCAGCAAAATGAGGAAACGTTTTTTGCAGTTTTTGGATTTTTTTTTTTCTCTAACGTAAAGCATTACATATTTCAAACTGATGAAATAGGATTTGTAAATAGTCACAAAGTTGTTTTGGTTTTATCAGTGTACATCTTGTGTGATTTTTTTTTTAAACACTAGAACTCCAACTCCCACAGTTTTGTCATAATTGATAAATCACTGCAGGTGTGTTTGTGGTAATTTAAGTAGGCAACTTAAAATAAATAATACATTAACTGAGTGTGTGTGAGTGTGTGTGTGTGTGTGTGTGTGTGTGTGTGTGTGTGTG
>QMIH01000016.1:503813-521323 GCA_003987875.1 Clarias batrachus | reverse complement strand
TGTGTGTGTTTGTGTGTGTTTGTGTGTGTGTTTGTGTGTGTGTATGTGTGTGTGTGTGTATGTGTGTGTGTGTGTGTGTGCGCGCGTGTGTGTGTGCGCTCTGTGATGGATTGGCACCCTGTCCAGAGTGTACACAGCCTCGTGCCCTAAGTCTCCTGATGGGCTCCAGGCCCCGTGTCCCTGTATACAGGATAAAGTGGTATTGAGGATGAGATGAGATAAATAATCTGTGATAGTGATGGTTTACTCAGCCAGAATAGCAAGTGGCTCAAATTTGGACATACAGTATATTTCACTGCATGGGGTAAAAATTATCAGTGCATACTTTATACAACCATGAACAGATCATTCCAGTCGATACAGTGATAAAAATGATGACATCAATGTAGTATCATTGTTAACAATATCAATATCAATAATATCAATGTTACAGGGGTGTAATTGTAATTTACAGTGTAATCTTTTCAGTAATTAACATATTATGCTGAATCTCTGTGATAATGTATCTTGTGAAATCAGGATGCCCATGTATTATTATTATTATTATTATTATTATTGTATTATTTATATTATTCTTTATTGTTATTATTATCTTATTTAGCTTTAACCTGTTTTCCATTGTGAAATAACCTCAGCAAATCATTCTTAGTGCTATTTTGCCATGAAATATGCTTTTTTTTTTTAAATAAAAAGAAAAAAACTTAGTGTCTCCCATTATATTTGTACGACCCGTACCTTTATTTTATACAATGTGCTCATCAAAGGCTTTTGTGTAATAGAAGACACATGACCTAAAAAAAGACAGTTGCAATTTACTGTCTTTTTTCAGACATATTAAAGTATTTCCACTGTTGAATAGAGCAAAGCTCACTTAAAGCCCACACTGTAACTTCTATAATCATGTGGTTAATTAGTTAACCATCAATGTGAATTTATTTTGATGGCTTGGGCATTCATGCACAAGAAAAGTGGAAAGAAAACCAGTAAAACGTAGTATATGCTTTAAAGACATATTGAATTTCTTTTTTTTTTCCCACCTCAAGAAACAACAGATAACAAGCTGTTGGAGGTTCAGGATGCTGTATTGTGCAACATACTGATAAAAACAATAAATAAATAAAAACATGTTTCCCCTGTAGATGCTCAGGTCCCCTGGAAACCACTACAACTGAAGTACTGCTTTGCATTTTCTGTGCTTTTTGAATATAAGATAGGATTATAAGAATAAAAATTTGCTTGCAAATGCATGCCTTAATAAGTAAATTATTAGTAAGTTAAATAGCATTCATTCATTTGTCTAGATTTGCATTCCAAAGGAGTTGAGATCCAGACAGAGAGAATCCATATATTATACAGTGAATACATAGCATGGTATAAGATAAGAATAAAGATATATCTTATCTTCTCTTCTCTTATCTTATACCATTTTTCTATAATCCATTTTCCATCCAGAAGAATTTATGTTTTTTGTTCTGAATTCATTTCCAACATTTATTAAATATATTTACTCATTCATTCTCTATACCGATTATGCTGTAAAGGGTAGCGAGAGCCACCCCGGGGACTCGGCTGCACAAGGCTCGGTACACTGAACGAGGTGCAAATCCATCGCACGGTACACAAGCACACACATTTGCATCCTGTGGCCACTTTGGAAATACCAATTAGCCCAAATCTGCAGGTCTTAGGACTGTGGCAGGAAACCTGAGTCACCAGCACGCGGAGAACATGCAAACATCATGCATGCACCTGAGGCGGGACTCGACCCCTTGATCCTGGAGGTGCAAGGTCTACACATTGCGAGGTTATGGATAGAGCCCAATGTGCCAAGCTGAAAAACTCTTTATGACACAACTATGAGTCATTAACACGGATTTCTAGATTGTTTATCATTACTTAGCTTGTGACAACTCTCAGGTTTAATAATCCAGTTAATTTTACACACCAAAATCAGCTGCAATGATTCATTTTTTTAATTAAAAGTTTATTTAATTCATAATTTAATTCTAAAAAAAAAAAAACGTATTAAAACAAATGCATTAAAAATGCATTAGCTTTTATACACCAATAAAAGCAATATTAAACAGAAAATTCAAAGATAATGAATAATTTGAGCTTGAAAATTACAACACTAAATCTTCTCTCTTGGTTACTCAGAACTTTCAGCAGAATTGAAAGCAATTTTTAATTATGTAATATCAGATAGACAATATGTTACAACTGATATCAGACATCACCTCCAAGATCCATCATCTGAAACCCAGTCTTGAAAGGATATTGACCTAACTTCCAATTAAACTTGCTTATGACATCGTTCTTACACTTCAAGCAACACAGATTAGAGAAACCTGGTATATTTATGGATGTCTCGATTTATCTGATTAATCACATCAATAAAAAGAGCCAGAAAATCTCTTCCTAACAGCATCAGAAGAAAATAAACTTTCTGTGTAACAGAAACCTGAAAAAAAAAAACGCTGAAATTCTCATCTCTTCCTTCTGCGATAAATCTTCTACACAGCTGCTGTTTGTCTGAGTTACAGTTTCTAAATGTCCCCCGCCTTTTGAGATCTCACTTGTTTTGTCTTGTCTTTGCATTCCAAGCTTTAAAGGGTAACACAGCACATTAGCACACTGCAGTTCAGGTTTTCCACTCCTTTCACTAGATCTAAGAATGCTCATGGAAAGAGATCTTGTTGTTTTCATCTAAACTAACCTTTGCTGTGATTTTCACAGTGTAGTAGTTTTTTTACTGTCTTTTTTATGAACCACTTTCAGGTCAAACCATCAAGAATCTCTAGTCTTTTCGTTATAA
Organism: Clarias batrachus; assembly: GCA_003987875.1. NCBI lineage: Eukaryota > Metazoa > Chordata > Actinopteri > Siluriformes > Clariidae > Clarias > Clarias batrachus. The sequence continues at coordinate 518,508 of QMIH01000016.1, read as the reverse complement.
ATACAGCCGTGACCAAACGTTTTGAGAATTGCACAAATATTAATTTTCACAAAGTCTACTGCTTTTATCAGATGCTACTATGGTATACTGAAGTATAATTACAAGCATTTCATAAGTTCCAAAGGCTTTTGTTGACAATTACATTAAGTCCATGCTAAGAATCAGTATTTGCAGCGTTGACCCTTCTTTTTCAAGAACTCTACAATTCACCCTGGCATGCTGTCAATCAACTTCTGGGCCACATCCTGACTAATGGCAGGTCATTCTTGCATAATCAATGCTTGGAGTTGGACAGAATGTGTCGGTTTCTGAAAAGAAAAAAAAAAAACTGTACAATAAAGAATGGTACAAATAAGAATAAAGATGGTACAAAAGGTACGAGAGCAACCTCTCCCATCCCTCCAAAAACACTTTGGTGACGAACAATTCCTTTTCCAGCATGATGGAGCACCTTGCAATAAGGCAAAAGTCATAAGCAAGTGGCTCAGGGAACAAAACATCAACATTTTGGGCCCATGGCCAGGAAACTCCCCAGATATTAATCACATTGAGAATTTGTGGTCAGTCCTCAAGAAGCGGGTGGACAAACAAATCCCACAAATTCTGACAAATTCCAAGCATTGATACTTATGAAATGCTTGTAATTATACTTCCGTATACTTCATAGCAACATTTTACAAAAAGATCTAAAAAAAAAAAAAAAAAACTGAAGTAGCGGACTTTGTAAAAATTAGTATTTGAGTCATTGTCAAAACTTTTGGCCATCCCTGTACTTACAGATTTAAGTTCTTGAATTTTTTTTTTGCTCTCGGCTGCATGTTTTGCAAGCCAGTTTGGATAAAGTTTTGTTTAGAATGACTTAAAGGAAGTTTCAAAATAGGCGAAATCTGTCAAAAGATTTAGCATAATTTGGAGTTTGCTAATAATGTTATACGAACATTTTCCTGAATTTTCGAGGAATCGCTCCCTCTCACTGGCATCTGTTGATATGTTCAGTAAGATGCCATGCTTTCGCAATTTACAAACTTGAAGTTCACCCAGATCGTTCATTAGTAAAATGTATTTATTGTCTATAAAACTTTATAGAAAAGCTGGTGCATGCTTCACAGGCATATAACACATATGAAACCTCACACTAAAAAAGGCAAATTGTATTTCTTCTGAGGTCTTTTTCTGGGGGGATAAAAATGCTTTTTCTCCTTTGTGTCCAAATGAGTACAATTTCTACATCCTGTCATTAATTTCACTCATCCACTGCGAGGAGAAGGACGGCACTAAGGTCAGAATGACACGAAATGGATGGGGGGAGGTTGGTTCATGGGATGGAAGATAAAAGAAAAAGAAGGAAGTACTAAAATGGGGGTCTGTGAACAAGGAGTGAGAGCAGGGTAATGACGTCTGACTATGAGCAATGGAGGAACACAAAGAAATTAAGTTGAAAGACACATGGCAGAGACGGGGAGCATGTGAGATTTGGAACTAGAAGAAACAAACCCGGTAATTTCCCAGGTCAAAGCCTAATAAGATTTCCGGGAGCCTTCGAATGGGCAAGCATGAGAGGTATATATACCTAGATGTTGTATATGAGAGATAGAGAGATATAGAAGGAGAGGGAGAGAGAAAGAGAGAGAGAGTGTGAGCGAGCAAGCGATCTGAGACAGGCTGTGTTTACTGTAGATGCATGAGCACTGAAGCAGTCAGCATAGTGTGAGTTTAGTAGAAGGGGACTCATTAAAAATGAAGACTGTGGCATGCTGGGCTGTTTTACAATGCTAGTGTATAGCTCTCGCGGGTAAATAATCAAGGGAACGTGGTTTATGAAATGACTTGTCCTGTGCAGTGTTATGACAAGCCAGACTTTTAGGAAGTCAAAGATATGATCTTTTTTTTTTTTTTTCTTTAAAGGCAGAGCTAGACTAGGGCACAAGCAGAATAAAAATGTTTCTCACTAATGGGTAGCTTTTTTCCTATGCTTGGTTTGGATTTACACTGCAATAACTGCTGTGCACTCATGCGGTGTCTGCTTGCATACTGTGAATGGTTCAGCAAGCCAATTCTCTTGGTCATGCAAGTGATCAGCGAGCACGGTTGATTTACTTGGTTCCGACCATAATTTTGACAATCTGACATAATAAACAGCACTTTTTATTTTATTTATTTAACAATGTGGGGGTAACTGGCACACTCAGTTATGATCAGAGAAAGATCATAAATTTGAGTCTCTGTAAGCGCACGTGAAATGTCTAAAAGCAAACTGCAGGTCATGTAATATGAGCAGGTCAGTGACTCCTTCTTCAAATGGCAGGCAAATCCAATTTGTTTTTACAAATCTCATCTTTAGGACTGGCTGTCCACACTGATTATTTGAAATGATCAGATCGGTTTGGGCTCTGTTCAGACTGGCAGCCCAAATCTGACACATTGTCGACTTATCTGCAGTGGTTGCTGTGGTAACGATGCAGGAGGCTTGCATGCAGCACCCATAATCCTCATATATCGCCTTGTTTCTGTACATTCCCTCTAGCTTTGCCTGTAGTCCCAAAGTACTATCAGACATTTCACATTATCCTTTATCCAGGGACTTCTGTTCTCCATCTCTAAAAGGTTAATCCATCTGAAAAGCCAGTTAATTAAGCTGCTAATTGAGATTTTACCTATACCTTGCATTAATGGCACCAAAAATTGAAACATAAGACCAGGTGTGTCATCCTAAAGCAACGTCATTTTCTATAAAACTATATATTTTTTTCTTTTCATCTCCATTTCTTCCCTTATACAGTATGTTCGCTTGTTTTCAGTGAATTTTCTTGGATCCTTACCCCACACCAGGTGAGCATGTGGACTGAGTGACGTAATGGACAGTTTGAAATCCGAGAGTGTCCAGACTGACACATCTTCTGATTTCAAAGCACCTCTGGATGTGGTTCAAAACAATCTGATTCTAAATTGATTCTAAACTCAATATGCCACAAATCAGATTTGGGGTGACAGTCTAAACAAGGGCTTAGATTTTGAAAGTGGTGTAGTCTACAATCAGCTTAAGGGACTGCTCGAACTGCAACCATAATCCTGTACTCTTGTTCACTCATACACACTCCTTAAAATTGATCCACGCTAAGACTGAACCTTAGGAACTGGTTGTTTTAGGTTCAAACCCCAGTTTCACCAAGATGCCACTGTTGGGCCCTTGAGCAAGGCCCTTAACCCTCAATTGCTTAGATGTTACAGTAAAAATGAGATCAAATGTACGTTGCTCTGGATGATCGCGTCTGCCAAATGCTTAAATGTAAATGTACTCACAATGTCCGTACATTTTTTTTAAATTATTACCTCACTGGCATCTGGCGTTCAATGCACATTTCAAGTTTTTTTTTCACATTTAACTTATGTTACTAACTTGTGTTAGTTGGCAAATAATGCAAATAATTCTTCAAGCTTTTGAAAACAGAAAGAGATGTGTTGAGCAAAGTTAAGATTCTGCTAAAAGGAATAGTAGCACCGAGTCTGGCCTGTGAAATTCATGCAGTAGTGTATTCAGACTTGTTTTAACTCAGTAGTAGCATGTGTTTTATAGCATTATATAATTATAATAGCATTAACGAACATGTCAGTAAGACTGTTCTTGTGCATACTATGGAATATATTCTGCCCTGCTGACTCATCCTGGTGCTGGACTGGACTTCATGTTAATTTAACTAACTTGTGTTATATTGAACGTTCAGCTGCATAACACACATGATGTTGTTTTATACAGTAATTCCTGTTATCCTTTATCACTCAAATGAGGATGGGTTCTGTAATTGTCAAAGATATTTTTCTTTAATGTTTCTTTTATTTTGTATTGACGGTGTTCTTATAATATTATGATTGTTATAAATCTATGATTGCTAAAGAATGTACAGCTGTTAAAWTTTGATTKAAATATGACTTTATATGTAAATATAGATGTAAACTTAGTGCAAGCTTTTATTTTGGTGGTGACAARGTGAGGTGTGTCTTTGTGTCACGATGGCATTATGGGTCAGAGKTAACTTGGATGCAGAGAGAGACGTGCTTAAATTAACTTTATCCTGCACTTGGTTCAAGAGGCGCACACGGTAATTGTGCTTTAATTATATTTATGTTTAACGATATTRATGTGTAATTACTTGATTATTTTGCATTTCCTTTATGCTGGAGYGCTTGAGCCTGTTTTCTCAATGGACAAGAAACAAGTTTGAGAGACTTTAAAAATTATTGAGAGATATGTACATATTCAAATATTTATGTCCTTTTATTTTATTTTAGTTTTCATGGTGTCTGCTGAAAAAGAGAGAAAGAGAGAAATAAACGTTCAAAAGACATCTGTATGATGCSTGGCCAACTTTTTTGAACCGGTGTAGCTACAGGTTCCCTGTTGAGTCTGGTTCCTCTTAAGGTTTCTTCCTATTGCCATCTCAGGGAGTTTTTCCTTGCCACTGTCGCCTCCCCCCTTGGCTTGGTCATCAGGGACAATCTCATTATTATCTAGACACATTTTCTCACTCATTCACACTTCCATAAATTTTCTTTTCATTTTGTGAAGCTGCTCTGAGACAATGTCCTCATTGTTAAAAGCGCTATAGAAACAAAATTGAAATTGAATAATCTGGCGAATTGCTTTTTTTAATTTATTTATTTTTATTCACAACATGTTCGGTCAACTTCCTGCATTTCGGTCAAGTATGGGTGAAATTCACACATTTCCTAAAAATGATCCACAATAAAAATGTCTGGATGCCGACTGAACCATGGAGACTGGCTGTTTCAGTCTGTCCAAGTGTGACTACCGTGTTGTCATCTGCTTACCCGACCTGTACCAAACTAAACAATGCTTCTGTAAAATTGCCCTAAAAATGACATTCATAACCAGAATCTTGAATGTACGTACTGTACAAGACCGCACTGTTTAGAAGAGGAGGAAGTGCAGAGACGTATTTCTTCGATGCCTATTTTGTTCCTTTTTAGTATGTGCTATTGTTGTGAGGAATTGGCGGATCGGAAAACAGGTCAGGGTTTATTTCCATTTCAATAGAGCCTTAAAGACGGGCTTAATGAAAGTAGCAGAATGTAAAATAGCAGCATTTCTGAAGGGGCATTGTGCTTCCACAACAGCGAAAACTGTTCTAATATTTCTTGGGGGGGNGGGGGGGGGGGGGGGTTAGCAGTTTTATACTTTCCCATTGTAGAAATTCTGCTGCTTTGTCCTTATCTCTACTGAGCAACGTGCAATCAGTTCAAAGCACTTTGCAATTCGCTCATGACAGAACAAGCTATGGACGCTTATAATTCAGTGTCATGATGTCTTCGCTCAAGTGTAAAGTAGAGAACCGTACCCATTATTCCTACCTGTCTCCTCATAGACACTTCTTCCGTCCATTTTCAGTCTTCTTGTATATGTCTGTGTGTGTGTGTGTGTGTGTGTTTCTGCCAATATCCCAAGCAATTTAAAGCAATTGTGAAGACTTGTGAACCCGTTGTTACAGAAGACTTATCCATATCTAATATACTTTATCTGAAATGAATTTGAGGCAGTGTATCATCAAACATGATCTGTTCTGAGTCAATACACTGGCACTAAGCCAAAGACATCTAGATAGAGATGTACGGTTCCCCTACATCTAATTGCCTGTCAGGAAGGATGGGACATGACAGGTAACCACATATTTCCCACACTACTTTAAGGTGAATGAGTGCTTTTTTTTCCCCCATTGGCAAATACACACCAAAGAGTGAAACAGTTGCAGGCTATTGATGGAGAGAGTAGGATAAGGAGCAAGGAGAGCAAGAAACATGTGCGTGAATCTATTTATGTGTTTGTGTGTTAGAGATGACACGAGGGTGTGTAAGTGGGACAAATTTATCAAGACGAATAGGGCTGCACTGATACCGATACCAGATTAGATGCCAGTCACATACTGCGCTTAGCTACCCAGACTTGTACTCGTAATGTAGTTGTTCCAATAATTCTGCACCACCGCGCCTTCTCCTACTCCGGTCGAAATGGGGTCGACGATGACAACATTGACAATATTGACCATAAAAATGAACTGCAGGAACAATCATCAGATCAGTTTGTATTTTCTCTCATTTAATTTTAATGTTAGCACATAAAATTAAGGTTAATTCGATGCACTAGCTTACAGTACATCTCTCCCTAGTCTGTGTGTAGCTTAGCAGCACATTTCTAAGTCTGTCCGTATCGTGCTTGTTTGACAGAGACTTTTTTTTTGTGACAACAGTGGCGAAAATTCAACCACAAATAACTCATGGAGGTAAAGAAGGTGATTTCCTTTCCAATAAAATGTATTTAATGTTAATTAGAATGACCACGTATGCAATAGTGAATGGCTTTTCCAGTAAGAAAAACATGTAATAGAATGTTTTGTTTGTTTCATACCCTAAAAAAAAAAGAGAGAAAAAGGACTCCCAAAGCTTCTTGACTTTTCTGGCCTTCAGCTTTACCTCTGATATTTGTACTAGCAGTATAAGCCATGTGTATCTCAGTTTAACTGTGTGGGGAACTGATTAGAATTTCACTCCACAGAGATTCGTTTTACATGCAAAGCATTTTCAGGGTCAATGCACTAGCAAAGCATTAGCAGGTGCATTTAAAGATTTAGATTATTCTGACTATTTCTGTTTATGCAACCCCAGGTACTGGTATCAATAGTAATACCCCCACCCCCAAAAAAAAGTATACCCTGAAAAAAAAGTGGTACCTGTGTATCCTTTTTTTATTAAAGAAAGCGATGGCATGAAAGAATAAATGCTAATATGTATATTTCTGTAAAAGACAAAGGAATCAGTAAAATTAAGGGTTTATGAAATTCTTTCTTAAGAGGAGCAGTTTATGGTCCTCTGATGCATTATTAATTCAATATATATAATTAAGTACAATATGTTTTCATCACATATTACTTCACTACTCCTGTTTTCCCTCCACCATATATATATATATATATTACAGACCAAAAGTTTGGACACACCTTCTCATTCAAAGAGTTTGAATTTGTATTATGGCAAGTGAGTGGCCATCATTACTTTAAGAAATGAAGGTCAGTCAGTCCGAAAAATTGGGAAAACTTAGAAAGTGTCCCCAAGTGCAGTCACAAAAACCATCAAGCGCTACAAAGAAACTGGCTGACATGCGGACCGGCCCAGGAAAGGAAGACCAAGAGTCACCTCTGCTGCGGAGGAGAAGTTCATCCGAGTCACCAGCCTCAGAAATCGGCRGTTAACAGCAGCTCAGATCAGWGAGCAGGTCAATGCCACACAGAGTTCTAGCAACAGACACATCTCTAGAACAACTGTTAAGAGGAGACTGTGTGAATCAGGCCTTCATGCTAGAATATCTGCTAGGAAACCATTGCTAAGGACAGACAACAAGCAGAAGAGACGCGTTTGGGCAAATTAACACAATAAAGAACACGATAAAGAAAACTCTTTGAATGAGAAGGTGTGTCCAAACTTTTCGTCTGTACAGTACAGTCCTTGGCAGTGACACGCCCATCTAGCACAAGCATTGGGCCTAGGGAATGCCATGATATTGCAGCCCAAACCATCACTGATCCACCCTCATGCATCACTCTGGCCATGTAACAGTCTGGATGATAAGCTCTTTTGGCGCTTCTCCACACAGTAACTCTCTCAGATGTGGGAAAGACACTGAAGGTTGACTCATCAGAGAACAATACATGTTTCACATTGTCCACAGCCCACGAGTTTCACTGCTGGCGCTATTGAAACCGATGTTTGGCATTGGCACCAGTGACCAAAGGTTTTGGCTATCACAGCCCGGCCGTGTACATTGAGCCTGTGGAGCTCCTGATGAACAGTTTTGGTGGAAACAGGAGAGTTGAGGTGCACATTTAATTCTGCAGTGAGTTGGGCAGTTGTGCGTTTATGTTTTTTGGATACAATGTGGGTTTGCACCCAGACATCTCTTTCAGACAGCTTCCTTTTGCATCCACAGTTACTCCTGTTGGATGTGGTCCGTCATTCTTGGTGGTATCCTGAAATTGCCCTGGACACCGTGGCTCTTGATACATCACAAAGACTTGCTGTCTTGGCCAAAGATGCGCCAGCAAGATGTGCACTAACAATTTGTCCTCTTTTGAACTCTGTCACCCATAATGTTGTGTGCATTGCAATATTTTGGGCAAAACTGTGCTATTACTCTGATAATTAAACCCTCACACTCTGCTCATACTGGTGGAATGTGCAATCAATGAAGATCAGCCACCAGAATGGTCAAATTTAGCCATTTCATTGTCCAAAATAGCTGCTTAGTTTTACTGAGCATCCTGAAGAAACAGCCACAGTCCTTCTGAGGACTCTGTTACACCTGCTTCTTTATTCATGCAGCAAAACCCAGAAGATTTCCTTTTTTTTCTGAAAAGTGGTCTTTTACATAAAATGCTGCTTTCTTTTTCTGGCCTACAGACATTTTCATGTAAGATTTGTATTTTTTTTTTTCTGTTTTTTTTTTTTTGGGCTGGAATACTAATGTTTGGACAAAAAGACAGTGGCTTAGACTTTTGCACAGTACTGTACATCAAAGGACATGCTTTGAAGTCAGTGGTTGTCTACAGTACTGCACTGATGTTATAGGGAACACTACTCATCGGGTGATAATAGTGTTTAATATCAGAGAAAACAATGTCAATGTCAAACCATCAAAATCATGATCATGTTTCACTGTTAGCTAAACCGAAAAAGAGCAATCAGCATTTCTCCAGTGAGTGATTCATAAGATGACAGGCACAGTGGCACTGATGATGGCGGTGGCACGAAAGTTTCAAATCTAAGTGGAGCAGAGTGAACAGATCAAAAAGTCAGAGAGCTAGACAGATGAAAAGATTTAAGTGCTGCTGTGCCAGTCTGTTTACAGAGTGACAAAATAACCAAAGTGTTACAGCAGTGCTCATGTTTGCCTGTTACTGTTTTACAGGTTAATTCCCACTGGTGGCACTTTCAGAGGATGGTTACATTGCATTGTGGGTAATACCAAAATACTGAATACGAAACTTTAAATCTAAAAGTCAACTTGGAATCAAAAAATGTAAAGATTCCACACTGTGCATCCAATCTAGGCTTAAAACCTGTTTTTGTACCCAGTATTATGGCAAGAAAAGTCAAGTTAAGAAAATAAAAGTTAAGAAGGCCGCATGCTTTCTGGTGCATCTGCCGTATCAAAGGACCTTACTATTTTCTTTCAGCACTGATTCACATTTTTTCATTGTGCAAACTCCTGAATAGGGGCATCTTATGATTCTCTGCCTTTACGAGCTAATGCCAGCTTTCATGCTGATGTATGAGGTGGTAAGTCATCATTTGTGAATTGAGTCCATTCAAAGTAGGCTTCATTTGTGGGCCTTTTCAACCCGCCACTCATTGCATTTGGAGGAGCAGAGCTTCTAAGAAATTGTTTGGTTTTCTTGGAGAACAGAATATAACAAGAGTAGTAAGAAAAATAAGAAGTACGCATAAAATCACAGCACTATATAGGGGAAGGAAGGAGGATCTTTATCAGATGAAGAGTTTATAGAGATATGTAGACGACAGAGAGATAGGTAAAGGATTAGTTGTCATGCTTTGATCTCATCCTGCCCCTAAAAACCTTCTGATCTCATCTCCTAACACAATTATTCATCCCAATGTGAATGCAGCTATTTTAATTTAATCTCCACTGCATTTTCCAGACAAGTGAATACTAGGTACATGTCACTCTGAGGTTGAAACAAAGTCAGGACACATGTGTCCAATCTGTATCAGTTAGTGTTAAAGATGCTCTCCATGTAAAATAAAAAGTCCACTTTCATTAACCTCAAGTAAGCACACCAGTGGTCAACCCATGCTATTGAGACAACATGAGAAACAACTACTCTCAACAACCACTGTTTCTTTTTTTTTTTGTTTCTCTAGCACCTAGATCTTATGCAGAGATTTGATTAGTAAGTCAACAAAAACCTCTCAAACACCAGCCGCCGGTGTATGATTTGAAATTTCTTCAAATAACACAACGGTGTGAAGCATCATAGTGAAGAATTGTTTTGTTCCTGCATCCGGCAATAGATTTGGCATTAAAAACTGACACCGCTGTTGACTGTGATGAAAATTACATTTTACATTATGTTCAATAATTCAGATTCCTCTGTTGGAAGAGGGGGGAGGTTTGAGGAATGAACCCATCTGAGGTTCATATCAAGAGAAAGGCAACACTGCAATGTGTATGTGGAAGAGTAATCATGCATGCACATACACTCACCAGAAACAACTGCACATCCATGCAATTATCTAATTAGCCAATCGTGTGGGAGAATGTCAGACTCCAAATGAAGTCATGCGGATACAGGTCAAGCTTCAGTTCAGTGTAAATTTTTACACCAGATGAGCTAAATTAACTCTTTTTTTCTTGAACATTGAAATACTTCAGCACATTTTTCTTCACAGCATCAGCAAATATGGCACAGTTACAGTACATTCATTGAGGTCATCCTTCATTTTGAAGTTTGATGTAAACCAGTATTCTCTATCTGCTTGATTTTATGAATTGGATTTCTGCCTCGTGAATGGTGGATTGCAAAACTAAGTGTACAGGTCTTTTTTTTTAAATTAGACAGTGAGTGCACACTTTCACAGTATTAATCATCGAATTGAACTATTTTTGGATTGAATATTAATTGAAATTTAGTATTTTTAGAAGCCTCTATTACCATATTAGTCAACATTCCACTGCCACTTTAAAAAAAAAATTTTGGCAACATGAAAAAGTAAAGATCAGATTGTTATTCTAGACTTCCAGAAATTCCCTTCGAAATGTGTGTGACAGAGTTAAAAAGGCAAAAGCAATTTGCTAGGCTGAAACGTGAAATACCTTCAGAATGTTCATGTTCCCTAAAGAGAATAAAACACACAGACTGCTGAATATGTCTGGTGCTTAGTCAAAAAGCTTCTGATCTCGAAGCTGATATTTATTACCCAATAAGTCTCTCTGATCCCATAGCCATTCCACCTCTGCCTTTTTGTCTACCTCTCAAAGGTAAACACAATCTATTCTGTTCACCGACGTGCTTTCACTGAGCAATGTGCCACTAATAGTGATATCAATACTGCTAAACTACTGTAACACTACCATCAGCTGTGAATAAGATCGCTGAACAGTGCTTACTAATAAGTCAAAGTAAGTTATGGGAATGGAAGAGCGTTCATTCTAGAGACAAATCACTATTGTATTAATTGACTAAAAAATTACGTATCATCTGCATAATAAAATTATTAAATAAACTCACGTTCTGAGAAAACTAATTAAAAGACAAACACATCAATTGGTAAAACAATCTACTTAAGCATTGTTTTTTATTAGAAAAACGATCAAAATTGAATTTTAAGGCGGTAATTACATTTACCCAAACTCCACTCAATTCTTTTTAAGCTTGTTAAGGAGACATTATTCACGGCTGTCTTTTCTTTTAATTATTTCTTCTTATTAGTTAAGGCAATATAGTCATGCACTTTGTTTTAACTGCATGGCCAATTACAATAATTTGATCAATTGGCGCATCCGTTGTTGTGTAAGCTACTAGCTTAAATTAACTAGTAATTTAATAAATGGTTATACTATTGATTACCTATTTAGCAGAACAAATTAATTCCCATCAGTGGCCCAAAAGTACATTTAACTACATGTGTTCGAAAGGAAAACTGACTGCAATTCATAATAAGTGTTTGGTTCCTCAGTTTCCCTCTTGTGTACAGGGTCGCAAGGGGCCTGAAGCCTATCCTAGGGGACACTGGGCACTAGGTCGGGTACACCCTGAATGGATTGCCAGTACATAACAATCATGCTCACACTGCTGACAATTTGGAAACAGCAATTAGCTTAATCTGCATGGTCTTTGGGCTGTGGTTGGAAAACACAAGCACGGGAAGAACATGCAAACTCTATGCACAAGGACCCTGAGACTGAAATCAAACAGTTGACCCTGGAGGTGTGAGTCTACAGGGTGGGCCATTTATATGGATACACCTTTAAGTTACGTTAAAACCAAGCACACCATTGTTTTTCTTGTGAAATTCCCAGTATGTTTGATGTGTCACATGACTCCAACGAAATATTACTTTAGAAAATGTTGAAATATTGCGCTTCTCATTAGATGAACATCATTATGCAAAAATGTGCTAATTTAAAAGAACATTAATTCTTCCTTATATCATGCACAAATGAACTGCGTACGTATAGCAGTATTAAATGCAATAATCTGTTCATGTGACACAGAAATCCCAGTAGAGGTAACTGAGAATAACAGATTGTGCTGCTACTTCTCGAAATTAAACATTTTTGAAACTAATTTAAAGGTGTTATGAGTGGCAAGGGTATTTTATAAATGGGCTGCATGCTGTGTAAGATAAAATATGCCATTCACTAACAGTAATTTGGCATGAAATTCAACACACCTACTAAGACTATGTACACATTTCACAGCGAAGCCACAACATAAATTTCATTGAAATAGTAAAAAAAAAAAATACAACTTTAATTTCAACAGGAGCTGGAAATAAAAATGGATATATATATATGTTTTTCTCTCGAAGCTGTTCAAAACAACAATTCCCCGAAGTATTCCCCATGTTTGTAAAACATATATTTGTACTGGCTAGTTATACTGACCTGCATATTAAATGCCTACTTTTTTTCCCATGAATACTAACACTACATTCCAGAAACTCTTAACCGACCATTGAATTCATATTAGTAAGTATCAATAAGTGTGCTTTTTACATTTCTTTCTCAATTTGCATCTCTTTGAGAACATGAACATTCTGAAGGTATTTCACATTTCAGCCTGGCAAATTGCTTTTTAACTCTGTCTGACACATTTCGAAGGGAATTTCTGTTAGTCTCAGTCTCAACAGTTTGCTGAGAAATCTTTACTTTTTCATGTTGACAAAAAATCTTAGTGGCAATGCTCATTCTAAGTAAATTCTACAACAGTTAGTTCCGTTCGGGTTGTCTGATTGGACGAGAGGCATTCCAGTGCTGACATAGAGCAAAACAGCAGTGGGAGATTTAATTATATGTATCACTCCTGGTCACAGGTGTTCTAACAATTGTTAATTACATTAACTGTCAGTTGCCAGCATGGTTGAAAGTAGGCATGTACGGTAAATTGCCTTGGAAAGAGGGGAGAGCAACTGTCTGCCAAAACCCACATTTAGAACCAACAGCAGAAGCACTGTCAGCTGAAAAAAAAAAAAATCATGTCAGATAATGTTATGCCATCTTAAACAACACTTTGTCTACTTAGTAACTGTTTCTAAGTCGCTCCAAATTGCCTCTGAAACGTCCATTTTATTCTGACCGTGGCTAAGCTAACTACGGTAGCTTCTAACACCAGGTTGAATCCCAAATCCCTCTCTAACTCCTGAGGGGGCACTACATTGTTCACCCTACATAGTGCATTAACTTACCAAGAACACAGAAGTTAGCTGATATTCTAAAGCGAAATTAGTGGAAATATAAAGAAATTCTGGTACGTTTCTCAGGACTGCCCACCACGGTTCTGCTCAACTTTTGGTTAGAAAGTAAAAAGTTAAAACTGTTTTCACCTTTGTTAAACTTGTTATACTAATTGTCAGTTGCCAGTCTCAGTTAGTTTGTTTCACCAGTCACAGAAGGATATGTGTGGATGGAGCTAAAAAATAAATAAAGAAAGAAAGAAAAATATAATAAAAAATAATAACACTATGATAAAATATCGTAATATGTTGATAATAAATTGTATCTGTAGAACTGTTGTGTAAAAGCAGAGGTTGTGCTGAATATGAGCGCAGCTGTTATATCTTTGGTACTTGTCATATTGCTGAAGTTTAGCTACATACATACTGTACACATATCAACTCACATCTCAGTAAGAATTCCTTAAAGGAAGATCAGAGTGGAGCATGGACCCGTTTCCGACACCTTTTAAAGTAAAAAAGAAAAAAGAAAAAAAAAAACTTATCAGAACATCTTGCCCAACGAGTTTGGATGCAGCTACTGTATATAAATGTTTTGTAATATTTGTGACTGATTACAGCATCAACTCAGTCTCCCCCTGATAGTCCCCTTCACAGCATCTCAGTTTCTCCTCAATGCTGCCAAATGTCACTTATCACGAAGTATAAATCCAATAAGTAACCCACACAGAAAAGTTCCACCTCTGCCTCTACAAATAGCACCAGATTTGCATTTATTAGGTCTGGGAGACATCACCAGGTCTGCCAGAAAGTCACAATAGTCTTGGCAGAATTATGGGGCTGTGCAAAGTACACTGGTTTGAGGAGTAGGCGCACAATTTATATATTGGCCAAGCCTTTAATTATACTGTACATAATGAAATTAGGGATATAGCTAATAGTGCTAACCTCTCACTTAAACTAAGTGCATGTTCAAATAGACTACGATTCAGACTACATGTGAAAAAGGTCAAATGATCTAAGGGGGTTGCCAAGGCAGAAGGACACAGGCTTCTGTTCGGAATAACAACCCATAAAGGAAAAAAGAAAAAGGATAAATCAAAGCAATGTGGAGGTTAACCCTTAAAACAGGACAGATCAGTGCAAGAAACATGATGCTGGCCAGAGGTCTAACAATAAAAAAACATATAAAAAATAAAATACTACTACTACTAAT
>QMIH01000016.1:468499-494565 GCA_003987875.1 Clarias batrachus | reverse complement strand
CTACAGTGTATAGTCAATTACCACAGTGAATGCTACAGTTTACTACAATGTATAGCCAATTACCATAGTAAATGCTACAGTTTACTAGTGTTTAGTCAATTACCATAGTAACTACTACAGTTTACTACAGTGTATAGTGAATTTCTATAGTAAATGCTACAGCTTACTACAGTGTGAAATCAATTACCACAGTATTAATAAAACTAGTCAATTACCATAGAAAATACTACAGTACATATACTAGATACTAATTAAACTACAGTATACTACAGCCATTTGCTATAGTATTTTCTCCTATAGGATCTCTCTCTCTGTCTGTTTTACTCTCACACAGACTAACCTTTCGGAGGAGGACTTTGTTTATCTTAAGGACTGGCCCCAGGTCAGTGCTGGCTCTGGTAAATGGCACCAAATCTTCAGCTGACCCTCAACAAGTGCTCTTCATTCCCTCAAAATGAGGAATATCCACCTTCACATTCTCTGTGATTGAGTTGATGCCTATGGGAGAAATCCTGACATTTCTCTCTGCACCTTGTACAGCAGCCAGACAAAAATAGGTTTCAGCTTCTCAGCACGAATGCTCAATATAAGAAACATTTATGTAAATGATGGCCTGTTAAAACTGCTGTTGCTGTTATGTAACACTGGATATTTTGTCATAATTTTGACCAAACAGTGTATTTCGATCCTGGCCTCTGACCTTTGGTGAGTCAGACCTTGTTTATACATTATTAAGGCACTTCATATCCAGAGCCCAAACTAAATCTAGATTTTCCAATTAAGATTAAAGGCAATAGGCTGTATTGGGTTTGAATATAAAGTAGAGTGAATATCCCTATAAAATTATGAAATAACTTAAGGACAGCTGTCAGCTTATTCTTCAGTAAAGTTTCTTTGGAGAAGAGCAAATCACATTAACAAAATTAACTCTCTCTCTCTCTCTCTCTCTCACACACACATACACACACACACGCACGCACGCACGCACGCACGCACACACACACACACACACACACACACACACACACACACACACACACACAGACAGACCAGCCATAACATTAGCACCACATAACATTAATATTGATAATCTATTACACTAATCAGCCACAACACTATGACCACCCATGTGATATTGAAAATAGTAATGTCCTGACCTTTCTGTCCTGACACCTTTCTATATGGTTTATGCGGGCTAGGCTTCATTCCCTTGTGCATCAGTGATCCTTGGCCACCCATGACCCTGTCACTAGTTCACTGGTTCTCCTTCATCGGATTACTTATGGTAGGTCCTGATCACTGGAGCCTGGGAACATCCCACAAGAGCTGCAGTTTTGGAGTTGCTCTGACCCAGTCACCTAGCCCTCACAATTTGGCCCTTGTCGCAGTAGCTACAGTTACAATATCTTGTGCCAATGGCACCTGGAAGTAGGTGAGATATATTAGGCAGCAAGTGAAGCTTTTGTCCCTGAGGTGAGGTGTTGGAAACAGAAAAAAATGTAAGGATTTGATTGATTTTGACAAGGGTCAAATTGTGATGGCTAGACGGTGATGGGTCAGAGCGACTCCTAAACTGCAGCTCTCATGCTATTGGACTATTGGAAAGGTTAATCCTCCTCTTCATAGAAAGGTGTCAGAACACTGTTTTGATGAAAAAGAGGGGACCTGCTCACTATTAGGCGCGTGTTCATATTGTTATGGCTGATCAGGCCCCCCCGATGCACCCCAGGCACACCAAAAACAAGCCAATCTGGTCCAATCCCACAGAAAAGCCAATCCAGTACAAATCACCAAAAAAGTCGATGCTGGCCATGATAGAGAGGCACGAGTACACCACAACCTGCCACGCATAGGGCCTAGCTGGCACAGGTCTGGAAACTGCTGACTCAACCCAACCTCCAAATTCCACAATTAAATATTTTGTACTAAATGTACTAAATGTTTGTGTCATATACGTATCCTTCTTAGATATTTGTCCCTCTGAATGTGTTATGATATCTTTTTCATTAGGCCTGACTTACAATTCTCACTCTCCAAATGACATATTTTCTTTATTACACTGTGTTTGCTAAAATGCTAGTTGTTACTGAAAAGTGCACTTCAAAAAACAAGCAAAAAAAGAAGATGATGAATCTGCGGGTTCAGGGGTTAATACTGAATCAGTCTCAGGGAAGATCTAAATCAAATCAATGCTGCGAGAATGAATGGTTTCAGTGTAGGTGTTTAATTTGCAAGAAGAATTAATGCCAACCTGAAGTAAGGTCAGATTTTTTATTTAGGGTATTCTATAACTCAATGAGATCAGCTAAATTCCACGGCAAATAACATGACTGAATAGATACAACATTAACTTGATCTTTTACCGTTAATGATTTATTTATTGCTAGAAATTTGACAGTTTGAAGTTGAAAAGTTTTGAACTTGACATCTTGAACTTGAAGTAGACAAAAAACAGACACAGATGTCCATTCATGACATGACAGATTTTTTAATTCATCCAGACAGAGTCAAAGCCACAGCTAGAGCCACTTTTCTTTTTGTATAGCTTTGACATATTTATTTAATAGTTTTCTTGATAGCAAAATCCCCAGTATAGAATTAGCACTCAGAGTGTTGAATTCATACTTTGTGCTTGTGCTTTGTGTTATATACGGTAGGTCCAGTTGGACTACAGTGAAAAATGAAAACAACACCACATATTTTACTGCGTTCCTCTTTAAAGTAGAAATTTAAGGATATTTCTGACATACAAATGAATAATAAGAAAGACTAAACTTCCTGGTAGTGGAGCATGCTATTGGTTTTATTTGTTTATTCAAGTATGTAGCTCAGTCCACTAAAAATATTTGCTGGGTCTACAGCCAGGACCCATTCCACCCCTGGATTACACACTTGTACATACTCACAATGTAAATGACTTCTCGCTGAAAAGAAAAAGTGCTATTCATTCTCTACGAGAGTAATGAAAACTGTTAGTTAGAATTGTTTTTTTATTCACTCAACAGCTTGCCAAGTGGCTCTTATCAACCATCATAAATGGCCATAATGACTGTTACATTTATTCATTTGTATTACATAATCTATAAACTGTTTATATGACCGTGATTATTTATAGAGAGTTTAAAGTGGCCTATACTGGTTCAAAATGCATTTACCAAAATAGTATTTTTAAATCGACCACCCAAGAAAAAAAAATGGCTGTTTTAGCTAAAAATCTTTTATTTTATATAAAAAGTGCTCAAGGGAAAAATCGTGTGTGTGGGTATACAGTATTTATATATAGGGAGGTTGATCCCTCTAAATACCTCCCGAGGGAAAAAAACTAATTACAGGAGTGGTCTCTCCAGCGATGACCCCATGTCATCCACAGAGCGCAAAATCGCACTTAATGTCTTGATTAAAAATACGTTTTACATCCTCCATGTTAAGGCCTTTTTAGCTACAATCCTCAAAAGAACAACCATTTATTTGTTACACTGTAGTTGCTGGCCATTACTGAATAGTGCACTGTAAAAGAATAACTGAATAATAATCTGGGAGTTCAAGGGATAATAATGAATCCGTCTCAGGGAAGGTCTAGCTTCAATCAATAGTGCAAGAATGAATGGTGTAGGTGTTTAATTTGCTAGAAGAATGAATGCAGACCTGAAGTAAGGTCAGATTATGGGTTTTCTGAGATCGTTAAAGGGTATTCAAAAGTCAGGGAGGTCCAGTTAGATTACTAAATCACTGACATGACTAAACGGAGACAAGATTTACTTGTTTAAACTTTAATCTTTAAATTGGCCAATGTGAAGTGGTTAAGCTTCATGCTTCATGTCAGCACAGACTGTAATCTGAAGTAGAGAATGATACTGTATATACTTATTATCAGTATAATTCAATCTTTTCCATTTACCAGATCTCAATTTTTTGAAGAATCCAACTATGAAGGAATTTTGTCAGCATTTTTCAGTACCATAATAAAAAAACAAAAAAACAAAAACAAATGAGGGACTATCATTTGAAAGAATGTACTGTATGCTCTCCCATAGAAATTCAAATACATTTCTATGGGAGAGAGTTCCTGCCGACTCTAGGTAGCTTAACACCCTTATTAGTTCACTTTATATTGGTATTACCTTTCGTTTTTCATTACGTTTTATTTAGAAATGAGAGTATGTCTTGGACGCCAAAACAAAAACATCTAATTAATATGCAAGAGAGAACTGTGAGTCCAGAATTACACATATGACTGTTTCTGTTAACCCATCATTTGTGTCAATTAAATCTGAAAATTAATTTGTTTCAATTTAATCTGACTGGAAAATTGAAACCAGTAAGAGCTCGGATTTTTCTATTCCAACTGGTAGAAAGCTATCACTGAAACAGGCTCAGCATGTGACTGGACATCCACACAGCAACATTTTATTTGCGAAAGGAACATTTAACTTCCACAAGAAAATGTAATTGTCTAACTGTAAAGAAGCAAAATGAATGAATGTTGGGTGATATTTCGCGTCTAAGTGTTAATATCTGATTCTACTTATACGCATCTTAAAACCTGAGAGCAGTAAAGTTTGTCTTCACTTTGTATGTGTGTGTGTGTGTATGTGTGTGTGTAGCTTGAAGGCCCAGTTTTCTCAGTCTGTACATAAATTATAAGGAAATTTGCATTCAGACCACTCTCAAGGACACTTCTCAGAATGGGTCAGAAACATCACAGTGCAGCTTTAAAACACTGGCCTTTGCATATACACAGAGGGCAGGAACTCACAGACTTAAGAACCATGGCTACATGGAAAACAAACTAAAAGCCTGTGGGCAATCGAAAAGCTCCTTTTTTACACGTAATAAATAACATAAGACTATTTTTTTTTATATTCACTTTCTCTTATAGGTGGCTCTGTTGTGTAGTGGTTAGCACTGTGCCCTCGCACCTCCAGGGTTGAGGGTTCGAATACCCGCCTCAGGTCTGTGTGCACTGAGTTTGCATGTTCTGGTGGGTTTCCTCTGGGTATTCAGGTTTCCTTCCACAGCCCAAAGATAGCTGCAGCTGATGCACCAATTTTCGTGTGTGTGTGTGTGTGTGTTGGTTTGCCCCCGTGATGGATTGGCCCCATGTTCAAAACGTACCCAGGCTCTTCCGGATACGTCTAATAATTCAGGACAAGTGGTATAGAAAATTTTATTTATAAATGAATATTTATTTTATATTTAAACAATTTGCCAAATGTTAAACCCCTTTATAAGTTGTTAATTAATAATTAAATAATGGCATACTTTTATGTTAAATTATTGCTATGGAATGTCCGGAGCCACTTATTATTATTTACATTATCAGATTAGAATGCACTTATATTAGCAAAGACAATAAAATAAAGATTCCTTCCATGAATGTTAAGTAAACATTCGGTTAAGGTAAAAGTTGTGGTAAAAATGTTTTTGTTGTTGTTGTTGTTATACATCATATACTGTATATTTTATTATTATCATTAATATTATTATTGTTATTAAGCTTACATTATGTCTAACATATACATCCCAGGATACAGAAAGATGTAACTATAAAAGGATGGCACATTAGAAGAAGTGCATTATATTAACCGCATGATTTGAATTACAGCCAGAACTACTATCAGAGCTGCTCTTATAGAAAAAAAATAATCAATACCTTCTGACCAAACTGATTCAAGACTCCTTAAGCACTTTTGTATAACCAGGTTATATGTACAGTATATGAACACTAGAATATTATATAGTCACAATATGTACAGAGCCCTTCTCAAACTTTCTTAAACGTACGCGTAAACATTGTGGATTTCAAATACATGACCATTAAAAAAAAAAAAAAAAAAGAATCTGTTAAACACTTATTTAACACGTTCAGAGTCCATTGCATTCGATATTCTAATTCATCGCTTCAACACCACAGGTTTTGTGAAAAAGCTGTTTATAATACCCAAGCCAAAAATACCACCAAATAGGTCAGAAGAGACAACAAAGAAGAAGTAGGTTTGAACATGGGGCAGAAAATGGGGACACAAAAGTTGCAGAAAGGGGCATAATCTCTGGATTAATATCCTTCCGAGATTAATAAAGTTTATTTTATACAACATCCAATCTTAATCTGGTCTGGTGATGGAATGTTTAACTTATGATTCCTAATAGATTCAGGACAATTTGAAAATATAGGGGTTTAAGTTAGATATCTGTTATCTTTTCTAGAAGGAAAAAAAAACGCTTTACTGTGGATTGAGAAATTTAAAAAAAAAATAATTAAAAGCCTGATAAAATATGCCAGTTTTCCTAGCCTTCAACAAAGTCTCTCGCATTTTTATAAGGTCCTAGTTTTTTTTTTTTTTGCTCTTGATAAAACTCCATACCTTTTTAACAAATTTCGGAGTGTCATAATAATAATAATAATAATAATAATAATAATAATAATAATTTTTAAAACTAATTTAAAACTTTTAAACCTTTTTTCAGTTTTCTTAATTAAAGCTTATTAACACCATAATGAATAGGGCCAATATGATTTATAAACTAATTATATATTTAGATATTTTATAAATAGATATTTTATATGTCATTAAACCAATCAGCCATAACATTAAAACACAAAACAATAAGCCCAATATTGTGTAAGTACCCCTTGTGCTGCCAGGGAATCTATGGCCCCTTAGGGCATGACTCCACAAGACGTCTAAAGGTGTCTTGGTGTGGTGCTGTGGTGCTGTGGTGTCTGGTACGGGGATATTTACATGAATTCTTTGGGTTCTGTGGGTTGCAGGGTGGAGCCTCCATGGATCAGACTTGTTTGTCTGGCGTATTTTAACGGATGCTCAATCAGATTGAGATCTGGGGAATTTGGAAGCCAGATCAACAACCTCGAATTATTTGCCTGCTAAGCCCAATATGAGGCAGGCTGTGATGCATTGGGTGTCCTAATGGTTTTCTATCATGGTCAGTATTTTAGTGTCAGTGTCAGCAATTTATGCTACATTGGGTGGGATCAGTACACCACATAGTACTGACCCACTCTACATTCGGGACAATCATCGACACTAGTGGTCACTGGACACCTTCCACAATACTATTTATTCTATTATGCACAAGTCACTTTAAGTATGAACACTTTGCAGCAAACTTGCACACCCCCTGGACATTTCTATTTATACTCCACTCCTTCCCACACAAAAATTCCAAATTCTATATATATTCTATATTTTTCTATATTGTACACCTGGGTTTTCTTATATTTTTCTTATATTGTATATTTGTTTGGTTTTCTTATATTTTCTTATATTTTCCTTATATTGTCTATTTGTACTGTACAGATATTTTTATTCTTAGTTAAATCTACTTCTTTTTTTTCTTTTTTTATATTTATTTCCTATTAATAGTCTTTTAATAGTCTTTTATTTTAAGGTCACGGGTAGTCGCCTAAGCATTTCACTGCATATCGTACTGTGTATGACTGTGTACGTGACAAATAAAATTTGAATTTGAATCGGACAGGATGGGCTACCCGTTAAAACCCGCAGGCATAAATGAGCCTTGGGTGTCCATGGTGATCAGTGTTATTTAATTCACCTCGTGGTGAACACTGGTGGTGTTGTTCATGTCACAGCTAATTGGTGTATATTCATGCTTGTTTTTATGTTTTTTATTGTTTTAGATACAGTAGGTCTGGAATTGACCTATATATTCCATGTCTTACTAGACTAAGACTAGATGGATGCTAGAAAAGTGTTGATTTCACTTTCCACAAGCATTTTAATTTAAGGTGAGTGCAACAAAATGTGGAAAGAATGTGTGATGACAAAATGGGGTTATTAAGTACCCTTTGATTGTAGTTTATTTATTTGATTGATTGATTGATTGATGATTGATTATTATTATTGTTATTATTATTATTATTATTATTATTATTATTATTATTATTATTACTACATTGAAGCTAGCTGCATGGAAACCGTTCCTCACCCATTTGTCAACATACCTACATGCAATTTTGTAGTCTACAACCCTGAGCACTAGTGCAGAACAGATCTTTGTGAATTGCGAGGCATTATGGCTGACAGGCAAGAAACAAAAACCTTTGTAAACATTATTAGGTCTAATTTTTTTTTTCCTGCTTACAAGGCTTCAGGCACAGAAGTGATCAGAGCTTCAGAGTTTGACCTTTAAGCACATATTTTACTGACACCTGCAATAATGTGAAGGGAGCTTCGACAAATAACGTAAAAATCACTGACCCTGTCTTTAACTGGGATGAAAGGTGACTGAGGAATCTTTATGGGTGTATAAAGACCATTTTATATAGTGCTAGTGAACAGAGGCCAGCCTGTCTCATATTATATCAATAAAGATGGCATTGTAGCCTGGATCAGATGAATAAAGCGGGGTGTTCTTACCAGGGTTAGGCGATGTAAGAAGTGGGATCTTTATGGGTGACAGTGAGAGCAAGTGTAGAGAGCGAGATGAGGAGGCTGACGGCCTCTGGGCCATGTCTGATTCCATAGTCATCAACGCAGCTGTTGTCAGAGCCACCCGTTTGTTGCTCCGAACCCGTTTTATGGCTACTGGACACCCTAAATGGAGAAAATGTGTTTTAGAAATTAGAATAGAACAGTAAAAAAAAAGTTTCAAATATCCAGGCAAATCAATGTGGGGAAAAAGTCTATTAATAATCATGTCATTTTGTTACCCATTCTTTACTACAGTACCTATGTACTGTATATGTACTGTAGAACTCTGGAACTAATACTTGCTGTGAAGTATCTACTCCTGTATGTAAGATCCAGTTTGTTACCGAGTTTGAGCAAGTTCATTTTCGATTATAAATTCTGTCTAGTCCTGTCTATGCCCATTATTGATTGACTGACCCCCACCTGTTCTATTCGATGCTGAATTCCGGTTACTCGTGTTTGTTTTGATTGCCTGAGTGTTTTAATAAATGCGGTCCTGCAGGCTATTTTTATGCGTTCCAGTGGTGCATACAATACAGTAAGTAGTGTGCAGAGTGTGAAGATTTAAGAAATGAAATGCTGAAGTTCCTTCAGGATTTTACCAACTTATTTTCATTAAGTTGGTAAAATCCTGAAGGAACTTCAGCATTTCATTTCGTAAATGACTGCATGTCTACTGAGCATTCCAATAAGTGTTTGCTACCTTTTATACAATTGCACAATTGTATTTATTTATTTATTTTTGAATAGCTGGCTTTTTTGTATCTTCAATCCCCTGTATTTTATGACAACTTACTGTATTTTGGAAAGACATTTTGGGAAATAATTATAATCCTAACATTTACTGCACAAAAGATTGAAAGATTTTCTAGCTTTAAATATTATTACTTTTATAAAGTTTGTACAGTCACCTTCGAAATAAAATGCCTTCAGGATTTTACATACTTGTCCTCTTTGAATGAACACGAAAAATCAGATCTGTGTACTGTGGACATGCAATCATCCGGAGCTCACGTAAAAACAGCCTGCAGGGAACTCCTTATAGTCCCATAAATATATCCACTGGCTTAACAAACTCCCTATTACCTGCACCGTATCGTGATAGTTACATGCCTTTGTAATGGGTTTTTTTTTTTCACACTCATTAAAGCATGTCAGATGAAACTGAAACGCTTACAAAAGTGTTTGTCATAACAGTAGAAAGTGTGTCTGATCTATCGTTATTCATTTTTGCATGCAGATGATGCACGTAGGTTCGTCTTTGTTCTCTACTCTAGCTAGCTGTCAAGGCTGCATTTTATCAAGTTTCACAGATGCTTTCATCTGGGGATCCAGTGATGGAATGGCACCATGATAGCCTAGTCAATCTGGAGCCAGTTCAGAACCAGCAGCCTGAGGGAGGCTTAATCAGAACTAAAACACACACACACACAGACTGTTGTTTGAGCTAGTGAGAAGCTAGCACATGCACCGACCCACATACTCACACACGCAGCGAGTTGGGAGTGATCCAGTACCGAGGAGATTTTATTCTATCTCTCTTAAACACACAGCACTTTATCTAATGGCAATTAGTGGGAAGATCAGAGAGAGAATGCTTAACATGAGCACCACTTGGAAAATCAGGTCACTTGGGATACATCATATGGAATCAGTCCAGAAGATGGCTTCTCTGACAGGAAAGAGGGAAAAAAAAAGAAAAAAAAAGATTTACCAGTGGTAGAAAAGGTGACAAGGACTTGGATGGACTTCAGCTTAGCTGGGCACTGATAAAGAAATTAAATTCCGACAACCTTATTTAAACGTTTAGCCAGAGGATACGGAGAGTCAGACACATAGATCACATAAACAATGTGAAACTGTGTTTATTGAGCGAGCTCTCTGCAGACATGACTTGAAATGAAAACCTTGAATTATAGATTCTACTGGGTCTCGCCTGAAAGAAAGTGTGATATTTTAAAAGGCTTCTCATGGATGTAAATCTTTAAACATCCGTAAGTGTTAAGGGGGAAAAAAAACACAAACAAATGAACCGAAAATGTCTCTTTGTTCATTTATTTTTAAAGCTCAGCTGGATGGTTTGTGTTAGAGAGTTTTAATAAGGTGTGATAATTAAAGAGCAAAGCTATTGCTGTTGTTTTTTTTTTTTTTAAAGTTGCCAAGCGTTGCTCTCTCTCTCTCTCTCTCTCTCTCACTCTCTCTCGGGATGCAATTACTGGTCAGCATATTTTTAATACACCCCAAACCTGTCTGAAAGTTGATACAGGAGTATGTGTCTTCATTTAACAACATTCGAACTAGAATCAATATTGGTCCCTTTCATTCCTCTTAATAGATGCATCAGTGCTGTGCACGGAAAGCTGGTTGCAGCATGTGCATGATGTTTGTGTCACTCTCAGACGGCTCATGTTTCACTTACTGTAAATTGAACAAAAGGTTGACAGTGAATGGAAGCGGAAGTGCAAGCAAAGTTGTGAAAAGGTTTCAGGCTTTGAAAATCTTTCATCATGATAAAAGAGAAGACATCATAAATATATTACTTATATGTGTGATTTGCTCAGTCCAAAATAGTTATGTTACGTTACTCATTCTCTCCACCAAGCTCTACTAAAGAGCACATAGAATATTTTATGATTGTAACATTTTTTAAACAAAAAACCTAGATAAAAAGGGAGGACATACCATTTTCTCTATTCCATCCATCAATCTACAGTAGGAACATCTACTATATACTGTAGTCCAACTAGTGGACCGTGGAGGCTAAATGCAGCCACTGGAGGCCAATCATGACCACTGTATTTATTCCCATTCTGTACGACCATGGTAGCACAACACCTACACTGCATTCAATATGGACGATTTGGGGACAACAATTAGACTATTCTGCATGTCTTTGGACTGTGGAAGGAAAGCCAACAAGCACATGGAGAACATGCATACATGCATACACACAGACCCAATGTAGGAATCAAATTCAAGACCTGGAAAAACCTAGAAGCCCTTAAAACCCAGAGCATTTTCAGCCATTTTTTTTGCATTTTTTTTTGTATTATGGGTCATGATTGTGCCAAATACAGTGGCATATTCTTTTTTCAACATGACCTAGGCAATATGATGAATTGAAATTTCATTATGTTGTGACCAACTATATATCATGACTGAGCAAAAAAAAAAAAAAAAAAATGGGTCACATAGGCAAAAAAATGGCACAGATACAATATGGTCATGTCTTTTTATAGTTGTTTTCAGTTGTTTCTATAAAGCAAAAATAACATATTGAAATGAATTTGACATTTTTTGCCACATCATTCAAATATTCCGGTAGTGGTAAAATGCATGCATCTTTAAAGTAATGACAACCCGAATGCATGATGTCTGAAACCTCCCCATCGACACACACTGGCAGGACTTCTGCATAAACAGTTGGGGTTTTAAAGTCAGTCATTGACCAATAGTGTGTTATCAGCATGAATCCATGCCAGTTGAGTTTTTAGGGTTGAAAAGTAAAAGCTCACTCTATAGGAAGTGCATCCCCAGACAACATAATATTGGTCTTAATTCAGTGTCTAGACTTGAAACATTTTTTTAAAAAATGGAGTTCTTTTATAGTTTGCCAAACAGATTGAAAGCTTCCTACAAGCGCTTGACTTTTAAACATCTCTGCTAAACAAGCACACAGTCTTAAATAGCAAAAACTGCACTTACGACTCCAGCAGACGTCAAGAATACTTTCAGGATTCTATATTTCTAAGTACAGGATATTCCCCAAACACACTCTAATATCTTGTGTATAACATTTCTTATCTGTAACCATAAAAGACAAAAAATTATCATCTTTTGGTTCAATTCGACCCTGAATCGATTGGAACAATTATTTTAGTAAGTTGAACTCCGTGAAATTGAGTCAGGAGATTCCGGAAATACTTTAGAATAGTGAGATGGGTTCATAATCTTCTACAGTACAAGGCATTGTCTGATGTGGGGGAAAATTATTAATCGGTTTCATTTTACACTAGATAGACACTCTAATACACTTGACAGGTGTTACCAAGCTTCAGTGGACTGTGTACATAGTTTCATTCTATAACACCTCTTTTATCTATAGAAGCTGATTTTCTCACTATTTTGCTTTGCTTTTTAGATGATTAATATTAATTAGCTATAAATATAATTTACCTTCATGTATTATGTGAAGTCTTAGTGTTGTCCAAGTCAAATAAAATACGATGGCTAATGACTGGCTCTACTTTGAGCTTTCACAAAATCGTTTATCTCTTTAGAGAGTACTAGTGGAAGTATCCGTCGTTAATGGGAAAAGAGTTTTTAGAAATGCTTACCCAGATAGCACACTGCTAAAGGGCCAACGCTGGGTCAATGGCAGCGCATACATTGAGCCACTGTTGGTATCAGTGTCATTTTGTCCATTGCCCCAAAGATGGCTCATTGGTGGGGCCAAACATAGGTTAGTCCAACGTTGGTTAGTAGGTAATGGAAAGTTGGAAATTGGAAATTAAATTAAACTCTTCTTATCATCATATCATCTTTAATTGTGATAAAACTAAGAAAATATATGTAACCATTATGGTTTTATGTACAAAATAAACACCTACAGTAGTACCACCACTTTTTCTCTCAGCAAGGTGGATTAAAATAAATGCATGCAAACAAAGTGACTGCTTTTATATCAGGTGGCTCTGCATCTGCAAAGCAATATGTACTGTATATTAGCCCTTTAACATTTCTGGCGCTTACTATGGCAACAATCACTATGGTTCTAACCCTGCTATGGCTCCGTATTAGGTTAATAATAATGCATAGCGAAACATCTTTCTCACCACATTACAGCAAACACATTACGGATTCTCAACACACACGTGTCTTACTCATCGGAGTAAGCAGCGCTGACAAAAGCTTACCAAGGTTTTGCCGACGTTGGGCCAACAAAGTAGTGCTATCTGAGTAAAAGGTGAAAGGTACAGATAAGCTGATCAGCTTTAATGTAATCAGTGCTATTATTATTATTTAAGTTTGAAGAACTCTCTGCCTAGCCTATTAATAAAAAGAAATACAATTTTGAGTATCTTACACCTTGTTAATGCTACAGTAAGTTGTGCTTTACTTTCACCATCAGCCAAATACACTCCCTGTGAATCACAGATGAGAAATCGAAAAAGTAGATTGGATGATGTTTTGTCTTAGAATGACTCCAACACATTAAAATTCACTCATACCACTTCAGCATTGTTATCTGGGTAAAAATGTTCAGTTTGGTGAATTGGTGCCGGTGTTTGTTTATTTTAGCAAGTACAGTAGCTTATAAGCAGCTTATTTTAAGTATATTATTAAATCCACCACATAACTGTTCATAACATCGCATTTACTCAACATTTTGATTTCATTTATGGTGCAGGTTAAACTTCAGGCAGATATGCAAGTACTGCAAAATTTTCATTAAATTCCGATGTATGTATGAAACGTGAAAAATGTCAAAAAATATATATGTATGTTCATATATTTTACATTAAAGAACGAATTGATTAGTGCGTATACAAAATGGACATTTTGTACAATTTTAGTTTTATTTCTTAATGTTGATTTGTGTTTGTATATTTCTAAGTCGCATACGAACATGTTGTTTATGTTTTCATACCTCTTTCCCTGTTTGCTTGTTGTACAGCACACAGTATGTAGTACACTTTATGCATGATATAAAATTCAAGAAAGACAAGACAAGAAACTGCTTTTGCTCTACTTTGACATCATATGACTTTGCTCTCCTTTGTACAGACAGAAAGTATACAGAAATATTTCAAGGGAAACCTCTACAGTTTGTAAGTGACTGTAACACTGTGCTGCGTGAAGAAAAAAGGGAAAAAAATAAAGCATGGTAATGTTGTATAATGTGTCAGACAGAAATCAATCAATCAATCTATCAATCTATCTATCTATCTATCTATCTATCTATCTATCTATCTATCTATCTATCTATCTATCTATCTATCTCTTATTTAGGATCCCTAATGACTGTATGGCTATATGACTGATCTACAATAACCAGCCCACATTCCTGCCCTGTGCTCCATTGAACTCTTTTAAACTCCATTTTCCAGGAGCTGAAATTTCCTGCCACAGTTGACATTTCACGTTTCATTAGGTCCCATCAATAAGATGCGGCACAAATTCATGGTGATGAAAAACGAGGGTTTTGTGGCTAGGTCTATAAAGCTGTAGAACTGTAGAGTTAAAGTAAATTCTCCATCATTGCTTTAAAATGGCCAAAAGCTACAAAAAAAAAAAACCTACAAAAAAAAAGCTACAAAAAAAAAAAACCTACGCTAGAACCTGGAGGCACACATGGTACAGAGACTCACTGGCATGAACAGCCACCGGAAGCAGCTAAATCACTGCTTTCACAACTTACGCATGTCAGATTTTAGTACAAACTAAAAGCAAGTCATACTGGTTTTTACTCCAGGATGCTAGAGGTGGATTATCTAACCCATGGAGCAGGTTGTAGTATCACGTTAGGAGCATGTTGTGCGGGAATATAATTAGAAAAAGTTGAAGAAAAATTTTGGTTAATGGATAATGCATTTTTACTACTGAAATAAGTACTTTTAAAGATTTTTTTTTCTTTTAATCGATTGCATCATTTCAATATATGTACACTGAATTGTGTGCACTTTTTCTATTTGTAATACATACAAGTATTTATAATTTTACTACATTTATTTTATTTAATTATAATATTACTGTCAATGGCTTTTTAAAATCTGCTTATAAATAAATGATTCATGGTTATGTTTAAATATAAATATTAGATAAACTGATAAATATCCCTGTTAGTTTTTATTATATTTACAAAAAATTATTATCATTACATTTAAAATGCATCTTTTCATCTTTTTATATATATATCATCACAACAACTGCTACATGTCCACAGTTTTTAAACTCCAAAACAATAGTGGCAGTATGGACAATGCAGTATTTTGAAACTTTTTTAAATGTAAATTTACACACTCCGACTGTTGTAGGGATCGCTCCTATGGGTCACACTCATCTGTTAACCTATTAGCTTAATGTGTTTGTCAATGGTTTAACTATAAAATAAAATTAAATACATCACAACATAATGATGTTAACATGTGGTGACATAATTACCACAAAGAGGCTGTAAAACTGGGTGATTTTTATGGTATGATTTGATGTGTCTCTACAGGTTTGTGGTATTTTCCCCAGCAATTGTGCGCCCACACTGTTTCTCCTCCCATATTACTACACATCAGCTTTTTTCTCAATATAAAGAAAATGGCCCCAAATATCGGCTCTTCTCTTTCGCCCGAGTAAAACTGCTGTCATGACGAAGGTCTTGTAACATCCAGTCACTGCGAACGCAAACTACTCCTGATACACCGCGCGTCGTGACCCGCGAAACACTGCTGCTCCTGCCGTAATGAATGAACGCCGTATCGCAGCGGATTGTGATGAAAATGATATGTTGACGAAAATAAAGACAGAATAAGTTTTCTTTTTTTTGCCAACAATATTGCATGCTGTCACTCTGACTGTTCATTAATATCTGTGACGTCTCGTCTTCATCTTGTCTTAGTCACAGGCAATGTTTTTCATCAATATTTTCATTGACAAAATTAACACTATTGAGTTGTTACAAAAATATGAGCTATTTTAACCCGGACGGCACGCGCATTGACATATCGATGTGTGCATACATACCGCTTCAGAGGACAGACGTATTCAAATTAAAGTCAGATAAAAGTCACTTGTAATTATGAATGTGAACTGACATTCAAATTTAGCCTGACCCAATAAATTGAACTGAACAGTGTTACTTGCAATGTGGATGCAGCTCATCATACAGTGGCAATTTGTCATGAATTCCTAACACCACGAGGACTCTCACAATGATCTGAAATCATGCAGTATACACATCCAGAAATCCATTTGAGGCCGCTTTGTTATACTCCTCTGATCATTTACTTGGAAACATCAATATGTTAATGTATGAACTGAGAGTTAAAAGTCATGAACCCACTTGCTTTGAGCACTGATTAGTGATGGATGACTAAATGGAGACGCATTTAAGGAATCGTTTTTCCTGGTGTTCACCATCAGTCATGCTGGTCACGCTGTTCTTTTGAAGTTTTATGAAAGAATAATGTGAACAAACCATTCCGGCCAACCAAACAAACGTTCATGAAGCTTTCATGCACGGCAAGGAATTAATGAAAGACATTAGATTTGCAAAATTAGACATCTTTACTCCTGACTAGAATATTTCACCCATAAAACAACACACAGGACACCTCTGTGTTAGAAGTGCTTGTGTTATCAGCAGGTGATGACTCAGTGCCTCAAGAAAGAGAAGTACCTGCTTTGGCTCTTGCTGTTGCCCTTTGTGGATTGTGATTTTAAAGCCAGAGGATGAAGCCCCCCCTCCAGCGAGCGGAGAAACTCAACTTTCTAAACCTACCTTTACCCATGTTTATTGAATTTCTTCTGGGAACATTTTTCTTTACTTTCAGTCTAATATTTACTAGGGGTGAGTAATACAGCCAAAGTTTTATATCATAATATTTTGTCAACATATATCATAACTATAAAGATAATTTACACATACACGTGCATTAAAGACTATTAATGCCTATTAACCACAGCACAATTGAATGCTCAAATCTGATTGGTCAGAAGATCTATATTATTTTCATACAACATCACAAACATTTTATATAAATAAACGAAAAGTTTTGTCTGTATATTTGTCACAACGCACTCTTTCCATGATTTCTTTACTTTTCGTTACTTGAAGAACCCGAAACCAGTGTCAGAAAATTATCTGTCTGTAGTCTGTATGTCTGTCTGTCTGTATGTCTGTCCAGACAGACTAGCTGGACAGAATTTAATGAAACTTTGGCAGCACTTGGATAAAGTTAAACCTCGGAGTGTTATGTAGAGGTGGAGTCATGAGCTTTGTGCCAGATTAGTAAACGTAAGCTTTGACAGCGTACTGTGCATGCGTCAAACTGAGGACGCATCTTAAATTGACTGCGGCACTAAATTCTTTTGCAGTACTTACTGTAGATATGTGCCTGGAGTTTAACCCGCACCATAAGTGAAATCAAAATGATGAATAAAAGTGATGTAATGAACAGTTATGTGCCAGATGTAATAATCTACTATAAATTAAGCTACGAATATGCCATTTGCTCACCTGCAACAATAGATATTAATTAGAAACATTAAACTGAATATTTTTAATATTTTGTATGAGTGAATTTTTGCATGTGCTAGAGTCATTTAAGACAAAAACTTAATCTATTCTGTTTTACTTTTTCCATTTCTCCTCTGTGATTCAATCTCTCATTATGAACAAGGAGTGTAGAGAGTTCAGTAACACAGGCAGACATGTACGTAGGCTTAAACCTGAAACAATAATATCACATATTAGATTAAAGCTGATCTGTATACTTTTAGCTTTAACCTTTTAACTATTTCAAACTCTTTTTCCATCAACGATGGATACTTCCGCTAGTCCCATCTAAAACATGAATGAGCTCATAATAGTTACCATATTAACCTCTCATACACAGGGTCTTGTACAACAGACAATCTAACACTAATATAATATTCACAATAATTCACATAATTCACAACAGGTTTTTTTTCAATCATTTATGAGGTGAAGGTTTTAGTTAGGAGAATTTTATTTAACTTATGAAAGGCACTCTCAGTCTCGGTTACACTTGCCAGATCCTCTATAAAATGACAGGCAGTTCTTTATGTGTGTCTGTATACAGTATGTGTGTGTGTGTGTGTTTGAGAGTGAAGAGTGGCTGGTGAGGAATAACTGTTTATCACAGGAACTAACTTGTCTCTCAGATGTTTCACAAAATGAAAGCTATATATAAAGTACTAAAATGTGTCGATCATTAATAAATTAAACACTGTAATTGTCGACAAATTACAGTGTTATAAGTGGAATAACACCGCATGCCCTGCTGTTACTTTGACTTGCTGGATCACACCCCCTGGTGTGATTATTTTCGTGTAACAGCACGTTTTTCATGTGTGATTCCTCACTTCCAGTATACAACAGCACTGCTAAAATCTTACTAGTCTGAGAGTGTTGATTATTTGTTTTTATATAAGCAACTCTGACAGTAGCTAATATTCAATCAAAAGGATATGTTATTTGACTTATTCGAATAAACGATCATTTTCATATTTACAACACATTTACAGGGCCTTGTATGCTGCTGCGCATAATTTTAGTCTGATAATAAATGTCTATCTGTGCTTTTAAGGTTTGCAGATAATTAATGTTTTTTTTTGTGTGTGTCTGTTTTGATTTAGATTTAAGACCTTTTTGATGAATAAATATGATAATTAAAATTAATATGTTCCTT
Organism: Clarias batrachus; assembly: GCA_003987875.1. Taxonomy (NCBI): domain Eukaryota; kingdom Metazoa; phylum Chordata; class Actinopteri; order Siluriformes; family Clariidae; genus Clarias; species Clarias batrachus. Next base: position 475,685 of record QMIH01000016.1, on the reverse strand, counting down.
TTTCCACCACAGGACAGTCTTTGGTACTTTTTTTTTTTTTTAACACAGCAAGCAAAACTTTATTTTTTCATTTTATTAACTGGAAGAGAATGATGGCTGTTTATAGCTGCTATAAAGGAAATGGGAACAAGAAACAAGAAATATCGCCTATCGCATGTAATCATAAAATGTTAAAAAGTGCTTCTTGTCCTTAAATAAATAAAAGATGAACTGTTATTGTTAGCAAGGTTTTCTGGTATATAAGGAATAAAACAGTTCGAGAAAAATTGGAATGGAATGGTAACTACCAATGAATAATTTTCTACAGCTACAGGAACATGTTTTGAGATGGGCACTCTTGATCAGCACTTATTTTTCTTTACTTACTTTTATTACTATTTAATATTATTAGTCCATTGTCATATCACAGAGGAATAATCACCAGGGGGAACTAAATCACATCCCCCCCCCTCGCACAACCCCAATCCACGGCAGAGAGCGGGCAGCTGTGAAGTTTTCAGGCACATGATGTACATTACCTGTAAGGGGCAGTTGTGTTTCAATCTCAGGTATTATGTGTCTACCGATCTTTCTTAGGCGTCTATTGACAGCAAGCGACAGAGCTCATAAACGAGTCGAGCTCAAACTGTAAATGCTGATATGTATTTATTCTTAATTTTCTTCTCTCCTTCTTTTGTTTCAATAATGATTCTTCTTTGACTGTAGCTTCCTCCATTCATTATTATTATTATCATTAGTAGAAATAGTAGTAGTAGTGCTGTGTATTTATTATTATTACCTTTGCTTTTGCTATGGACACTAAAAGTGCTACATAATTAAACTCAATGCAAATATGTTGTCATTGTAAATACTGATATGACATGGACAAAGTGGAGCCAGCTTTTGCGAATCCCTTTTTTTTTTTCTTTGCATGTGTTTTTGTAAATGAAACGATATTGTAGCAACCCAGAAAAAAAATGTATGTACATAAAAGATTCTCGTCTCTACACACGCTGGAGTCACACACATCCCACACAAAATGGTCGTCTCAAAGCTTTTATTTTTTATTGATCATATGATTTTTTTTTTTCCTCTGTGGCTGTAGACTGTAGTCTTTTGAAAGGTTTTCAGTGAGTCCACACTGGTTATTAAAGAACTTCAAAAACCGATTTCGGTTTAAACAAATAAACACAGCATACGGTAAATATATCATCTCAAAATTTTTAATTACATTCCAGTGTGTCCACCTTGATTTTTAACCGCAACTGGAAGGACTTTCATCAACCCATTTATGTATTTATTGCATGCCTCTTCTGTAAGTATCTCAAACCAGAATTTTATAATGGCAGCGATTAAATCTGACTTATAAACTGTAAATTAAGAATGCATTGAATGCAAAGTTTTATTTATTTATTTATTTATAAATGGCATAAAATAATCATGGGTTCTATTTACAATACAACGCATGTTATGATATCTGGGGATTAAAAAATGGTAACAATGTCAGTTGGCTCATGTGTCACCAGGTTTCACCAGGACTCCTATAATGATGTCTTAGCTGTTCACACCTATACACACTGATTCCTTACACAAAATACTGCATTTTGTAAAGTGAAAGAGCAACAGGTTCACACGAACATTTTACATTTGATAAAAGGCACATTCACAGACAACATGCACTGTGCTACAGTATGTTTTTTTTTTTTTTGTGATCTGAGTATCTTACAACGGCAGTCACTTTCACTTTGCAAAAGGCAGCGTTTATTTAGCATGCCACACCATCTCAATGGGATTCATTCATATCAAGCGATTCTGCAGGAATCTCCTCTCACCTTTCATTCACGGTAGGTGTGGAGTTATCAAACCCCTTAAATAAGGGGTTTAAAGATGAATTAACAAGACAGAGCAGACGTCGCTGCCTAAAGTTTATTTCTCCAGCAAAACATAAAATAGGTCAAAGTAGAAATGTTTAATAGAAATGTTTAAAATTGATTCAGATTGTCAGGAACAACCCCGTAACCGTCAAGCCTGGCATGAACTGGATGCCCTTGGTCCTCCTTTATTCTGTATGTGAGTTTGTTGCATTTCTGTTGAGTATGTCTGTATTTTTAGCAATAAGTCTGGCCATATCTGCACATGCGTTCATCAGCACTTTGATCAAAACGCTACCTTTGTGAGTGCCGCGGGTTCACGCATGCAGATGAGCAGCTTTATTTCAGTCATAAATTCACAACCATATTCCAGCTATCATTTCCAGCCGTGGTCAAATAATGGATGAAATAATTATTCAATGATGGACACAAACAGCAAAAAGCATGATGATTACTACTATAAAAAGCCTGAAGCGCTTTACGTGGATTCATGCTACAAGTCATTTTCTCGGGGAAAGATTCTTATGTGCATATAAGAATATTATATATTTTTTTATAAATAATTTTATAAAAATTATATAAATATTTATATTTATTTTAACATTTGCATAGTTAACACTATCAGATAGCCTACTATCAGGAAATGAATTGTCTTTCATTGTTTTATCCCTGTTAACAAACTTTTTATTATAAACTTTAACTTTAACTTATAAGCACAACTTATAAAGTCCTTCCATGCCCGATCTGGTGGATATTCTGTGAAACATGACAATTCTAAAATGAATTCTAAAATGGTGCTTGCGGGATTTAGCGGCACTTCTCTAGACGAAATGCGGCCTTCTGCATTCTTGATTGTGCATTCTTGATTGCCACATCTGTACCATGTGCATTGTTACACTTAATCAAAAAGGAAGTAGCATGTTGCATTAAAGTACAGAAACACTATTTGTGTGTGTGTGTGTGTGTGTGTGTGTGTGTGTGTGTGTGTGTGTGTGTGTGTGTCCATCCCTGAACGAAGCTACCATTTACTACAAATAACATGATGTAGCAGAGAAAATACTTTCAAAGAGTACAAGGTAAGCTTGTGGAACAGTGTAGTACACAAACAATAACAATATTTGCTGGCTATCACTTGTCATGCTGAAACAAATATAAGTAGTCCATGGTATGAGTTTAAATATGAAACCAGACGATACGTCCACAGTTGCTAATGCTAATGCTACTTGGTTATGCTAATATTGTCCTGGATATTTTCAGCATTAAAAAAAAGATGGAGACTGGTCCTAGTTTTATGTGATATGCAGCTGCTTAGCCCGTTATTCTTCGTTGCTTTCTGTTAATAAAGCTACTTAGACCAAATCATTGTAGGTGTAGATCTATGGTCTATGGTAACGACCATACATCTGAGCATTTTCAACAGGTTTCCTGTGAGATAAAATTCAATTTCATTTCATCCATCCGTCCATCCATCCATTTTGTATGCTCTTTAGCCCAATTCAGGGATGCAGTAGTAGCAGGAAAAACAGAGATGATCAGACATCCCTGTCTCCAGCTCCTCCCGGGTCGGCCTTGGGGTCGCCGACCAGTTGGTTGTGCCTGGTACACCTTCAAAAGTAGTCGACCAGGGATATCCTTATCAAGTGTCTGAACCACTTCAGCTGGCTGCGCTCGATGTGGAGGGGCAACAGGTCTACTCTGAGCTCCATCTGGATTTTCGAATTTCTGACCACACTGACCAGCCTACAAAGGAAACTCGTTTGTATTTGCAATCTTGTTCTTGCGGTAATTAGCCATTCATTTCATTAAATTTATATTAATAGTAATTGAGTCAGCAAGCAACATAAGGGTTATGAATATTGTGAATAATTATAATATGGTCACTTATAACCATGGAAGAACATATGTAACAATTTCTTTATACTAATAATACTAAGACCATTTTTGTACATGAATAAATAAAGAAATAAATTCATCCATTAATTTCCAAGAAACTATCAAGAGACATTGTATGAGCAGCATTGCAATGAGACTTTATGTAAACAAACTATTAAAAGGCTGATGTGTCTTTTTTCTCAATGTTGTCTGTTGAGAGGCATCGAGAAATCCACAGCCTCTTTGTTTACAGAGTATTGTCTGGATGTCATGCTTAATGTATGTTTAATGGAGCCACACTGGGATATGGGGCTGACAATTCAAAATGGCACAATCATGTTTCGGTGCCAAGTGACAGTCAGACATTGCAGACATCTTGCACGTAACAATCTTGCAATTTTTCATCACAGACACCATGCATTCTTCTGGCAAAAATCATGTTGCATTGATGATAGCATAAATAGCAAGATGAGTCCATTTTCAAGTAAAAAGACTCAGCATCTAAACTTCACTTTAAAGAATCACTGTATTAACAGCATTCATATTTAATTAATATCACAGTGGAGGATAGGAAACAAACTAAGGCCTAAACATTTGTGCCAAACCAAAAATCTCAACAACCCATTAACTATACAAACACAGTTCATTCACTGTTCACACACTATTGCACTGCAGCAAAACCTGGTTATTTTTTATTCTAGTCTTAAAAGGGAAAGCCCATGAGTGTCCTGCTAAATTTTCATTCTATCAAATACAGTAGAGGTTACGTACACTCATGATGGACATGAATGATTTCTTTGAACTGGTATTTTTCTAGCACAGAGTGATTATATATTATGCATCGTAAATACCAGAAAACCAAAAAGAATTTGGTGCACAATGTTTAATTTGCGTTGGATTTTTAAAAACATAAATAGTTGGTCAAAGTTACATGCAGGGCCAATAAACCCAAAACCCACTCATTGGTTTGGCCAAAACACAGTATAATGGTGTGTCCACAAACCTCGGTGCCAATCTGAGAAATGCGGGTCAGGAATGTCTCTTGGAACCTAAACAGCTATAGATTCTAAGAAATTAGTTAAACAATTGTATGTTGTATGATAAGTGTATGTTCCTGGGAGGTGTTGCCACTTTGCCAAGTTCTGGACAAGACCCAAACCTCGTTGTATGAAAATTGATTCAGATTGTCAGGAACAACCCCAGAACCACCACGGCACCAGCCTGGCATGAACTGGATGCTTCTGGTACACCAGGACTTCAAGCTCAATTTAGGTTTACAGCTGACCACATGGACAAAAGACAAGCTTTCTGAAAAAAAGGTATGTAAAGGTATGAGGTATGTTTGGAAAAGTAAATGTGAGGCATTTAACACCAAGGACATTGTAAAAACTATTAAGCATTTGGCGCTGCTAGTGGAAGCGGCTGGAATAATAAAGAAGGAGGACTGCTTCAGAATCCTTCAGCACAACCTCAACTCATCAGATTGAACCTTGTAGAACAATAACCCCAAGCACAGCTCAAGGCTGGATGTAGAATAGATAAAGCAGGCTGAGTCGGAGCTTTTGGAGTCTTAGCTCTATTGAAGATTTGCAAACTGTGCCTAAAGGTGGGGTCTGTGCCAGGAAGCCAGCAAGTTTAATTAAACTCAACCAATTCTGGTCAACTGGAATTCTCTCAAAGCTTGTTGATGGATTAGCATAAGTGTTTGCTAATTGTGCAACTTGCCATGAGACATGTAATCAAATATATGATGTGCACTACAGTACTGTATGTAGTTATGTAAGTTTTGACTCTGTATGTATAATGTTAACCTTAAAAAAGTTTTTTATTTAAAAAAAAAACATAAATGTAAAAATGTCATTTATAAATGTATTTATTTATTATCTAATTTATCCGATAAATGATCGGATTTATTCTTTAAAGTTGCATATGGGGAAAAATGCTAATAATGATTATTATTTGGTTATTCTACAATTTCACATGTTTTTTTTCTCTGCTGTACAGTATGTTTACAAAATCAGAGTGCATGTACAGCTGAATATAGTGCTTTAAAAACCTAAGTGATAGATTTATAATTACATGTTCAAAATGTGGGTCATCAATAAATACACCATAATATTTTAATTACCCTGCCGTATACTGTAAGTAGTAATTAACATCATGTACTGTTAAGCACAATAGGCATTAATAAAAGTCTGATTACTTGCTGTAAAGAGCAAATGAGGTACTTGTATAATGTTTATTCAGTGTAGATTAGTCTTAATTCATCTAATCAGCAAGAATAAAGATATTGTTAGCCACATTATAGCAGCAAAGTGCTAAAGGCAGAGCTAAAGACCATCACTAACCATCACTTGCATGTGTTTCTTAAAACAAAGAATTAGGTGTTCGAAGGAACATTGCGCTGCAACAAATGTAAAAGGGTTACTGTCAGTATTTAATTTGTAATCGTGAATCAGTGAGCCGATGTGGTTCCTTATCATCTCATTAGTTCTTTAAAGAAAAAAAAAACTTATTATACTCAGGTGCTCAGGACTGAATCAGAGACCATGGAGCTGTGGTGCAGCAATTTTTAGTTTATTACATTGGTTTGATTTTCAGGAAGAAAAAAATTATTTCTATGATTTTAGATTTGTAAACTGCTAAAGTGTTTTCATATTTTAGTAGCTGGTTGCTGCATCTGTTTTTACATTTAGACCGACAGTGGGTGTGGCCTAAACTTATAAACTAAAAAAAATATCTTTTTTTTTACTAAATAGAAACATACTACTATGAAAACACTGGAAAACACTTGAATTCAAGCAGCCTTTGCACCATCACTCATGTTCATTATTATTATTATTATTATTATTCCATTTATCCATTCATCTAAGAACCTCTATAGTCCAACTAGGGACCATGAAGGCCAAAGGTGACCATTGTATTTATTCTCATTTGTATAACCGTGGTAGGACCTCCGGTCTACATTCATGCGTGCATTTATTACAGGGAATTTGGAAAAGCCAATTAGCCTAATCTGCATGTCTTTTAGACTGTAGGAGGAAATATGGGGAGAACATGCAAACTCCATGCATACAGACCCGACAGGGGAATCAAACACATGGAGGTGCAAGGCGACAGTGCTAACCACTAAGCCACCATGCTGCTATTATTATTATTTTTTAACTAAAGTTTAAACTAAGTTCTTCCAGTTTTTAGTTCTGAAAGGTAGAACTAATGGAAGCTAAGATAGACATGTAGCACCACATCAGCTGTGGAGTCACCACTTATATAATTACAGTATCTTACCATCTGATCAGGTTTTCACAATATTCAAAAAACGACACACACACACACACACACACAAACGCATACACACACACACGCACACACACATACACGCACACACACACACATACACGCATACACACACACACACACACACACATACACACACACACACACACACGCACACACACACACAC
>QMIH01000016.1:431398-468089 GCA_003987875.1 Clarias batrachus | reverse complement strand
ACACACACACACACACACACACACACACACACACAAAACTTGACATTTACTTTAAATAAATAAATGAAATAAAATCTAATAAAATAAGGTTATGACTGATTAAGTTTTGAGACTAACCATTAATCATTCTCAGCCCCTTGACAGACAGAGGCACCCACAGTATTATACTCACTAATTCAAGCCAAACGTCTATAGAAAAAGAAGGTTAACTGACTCGCTCACAAAGAAACAGTGATTTAATAAAGGTGACTGTGTTTTAGTAAAATACTCTTGTGGTTGTTAAGCTAGCAGCACTAAATTCTACTAAAGCGCATGTCTCTGACAGATATTCAATCACACTTGACAGTTAAAGTAGAAACAGTAAAATAAAGGTTTTTGCCACTTTTCCTGTTTGTCATACTGTATATATGTGATGGAAATAAGCACATGTCTTACCAAACCTGAACAAACACTTACACTCACATAGTATAATACTGTATTGTTAATGTCTCAACTGTGATTTAATTCTGCCGAGGATGTCCTGTTGATATTCTTATTACAGTGCATTTACTGCATTTCGTCCTTCATTTATTTGATAACTTTGCCTAGAACAAGTTTTTTGTAAATACTTTCTGGATTGCCAAATGTGATACACATAGTCAGTTGTGTATCTTTTAATATGAACAGAAATAACAGGGCAGGTCAGATTTTAGGTTAATTTTTGTCAGCGCACGTGCTGCATTCATCACGTCGCCTGTGTTTGATGTCAGAGTGTGACATACTCAATGATTACTTTTTTTTTCAAGGCCTCTGATTGGAAAAAAGGCTTTACTTTTAGGGTTGCATCTCCGCCTTTCAGCCTTTTTTTTATGATTTATACTGTATGTGGACAATTTGTTTAAAGAATTAATGAGGAAAAAAGTGGACGAGACCTTATTCCAATGAGCTGGCTACTACATAAATATTCTATAATTGTTGATGATCTTTATTAGGCATGAAGTTTAATTCATTATGACTTTCAATTTATTAATACTTAATTGGATATTTGAAAACAACCAATAATTCAGTGACTAGCTGAGGTAGTGCACAATAAATATTTTTTACATGCCTCTTTATTGCAAATTACTAAAGATTTAAAGTGTATAATAATGAGGGGTGTTAAAGTCAAACTGGGTGAAATTTCTCATGAATGAAAACCAATTGACATTTACAGAAGACTTCAAGCAGAGTACGGTGATGAGACTTTTAGCTACAGCAAAACATTTCAATGGCGCAAACACCTGAAGAAGGCTGTGCACCATAAATGATGGCCCCACTGCAGTCATTCCCATCAACATTCAGTGAGTAGAACTCCTGATCCTCGAAAATTAGCAGATAATTTATCACCGACTTGTAGAAGAAACGCATCTGACTGTGGGAACTGTCCACACAATCATTCATGCCTACAGGAGACCTTACAGGAACTCGTCTTAAAGTTGTTGTCACGTCCCCCTCACCCCTCTGCAAGCCATTTCCAAGTGTTTAGGCCATGAAAGGAGTGCCTTACAGGCCAGAGTTTTAGACATGAAGCAGGCAGTCCAATCATGGCTCTGGCGTACTGAGAAAACTTTCCACCTCAATGGTATCCAATAAGTGCATTAGTGCAGCGGGCGATAGAGAAATACGGGAGGTTTTTGCTCTCATATGTATCTGTGTTCTGTTACTCAAAAGTCCTCGTTAAAAACCAGTTATATTAATAATATAGTGTTCTGCAGAACTGTGATCATTCTACGTTTCGCGCTTACTAATGAATAAACATTTATAAAAGGTATCTACGATATTAATGTAAATATGCAAGGTTTTTATAATAGTCTTTGTAATCTCATATTCATGGTATTCTTTTTGTGTGTGCATTTAAAAAATATATATTATTGTTTTCTCCCTAATTTAGTCGTATCCAAGTCCTCCCCATCACCACATTAAGGCTACTACTACCATTGAGTTGGGATGGCCGAAGACTATTACATGCTTCCTCCAAACCACGTGACGCATCTCACTCACGCACCATTGGGGGCGGTGTAACACACTGGGAGAACAGCAATATGTGCTCCTTCCGCTTGCGCCCCTGATTGGCTATAGAGCCGTAATTAGCCATACCCAAGTGCCCCCGGCTGCGAGAGGCTACAACATGACCCGGGGATCGAAGCAGCGATCTGCTTGATAGGGGCGAGCACTTTCCCACTGAGCCACTCGGGGGCCCATACATGGTATTCTTATGGTTCACCCTTAAACTAAACCTTAAAGTGTAAGTTTCTCATTTACTGTGTAGGAATATTACGTTCAATATTTATGGATTGCACAGCACAACAATTTAAAACCCTTCAAGCATTTGCCATGACTCAGGTAAAACAGAGATTTATGTGGACGCAGCGGCAAAGCTGGGAGGATAACAGGGGCAATGCCCACAGAAATATTTGAATTTAATAATATTTATATGTGGGGAACTAACACGGCCTGCATGCAGTGTGTATATATAGCATATATGTATGTAATTGTGCACTAATGAAGTTTACAAAAGGTCAGTGAAAATAATCATTATGATGCAAATCTGCATCTCTTAGTTATATCATCTCTTCTGTAAGAAAAAATAATAATTAACTAGTCACACTTGCTAGCATGTTATTTGGTTTTATAAGGTTCAGTGCACTAAATACTTAATGTTACAAATATGACAAGATTGGTTGATGTTAGGTTGTGCATTTAATATAGTAGTTAAGTGATAAATACTGAATACCACAAACCAGCCAGAATGCATGAGTGTGTCACATGGACTATACAATTATTTATTAATGATTTATTTACCAAAGCCCCTTTATTTCAATGTTTGTCTCCCTCCGGCACCGAGTACACACACAAACCCACAACCCATTTCAAATCTTTCAATTTTCCCAGTGCTTCTTGCAGTAACACACCATCCACCAGCAAGGTGTTTTCTTTTAATCTTTCAAAGACTAATCCTTTAGCATCAGTCTATTAGACCTGCAATATAATCCATCCCTGTCCAGCTACAAGGGGACAGAAATGAGTGCACCCAGGTTACCGCTGCAGAGGAATGAACTATTATGGACATCTAAGCCATGCAGGTGTGCAACTATAATCCATATCTATTTTCATTTCATGTTGGGAGACCTTCATTTGACCTGCTTTCAAGTTTCCTGCCTTTACTTCACTGCTTTAACGCCTTCACAATAATGCTTGTAAACAAAATCAACCATTCCCCCGTACTAATGTTCATTCATTTAAAAGATAATCAGCATATGTAGGCTGACAGATTGATAGCTTTGCTAGTCGTAAAATAGGAGGATGCAAATCAAAGAGAATGGGAAAAAGAGAGCCTAAAATATGAGCAGAGAGCGATAAAACCTGTGGATTAAGGCGAACCTGACAGTGGGCCAGGAGGCCAGCAGAATAAAGAATGAGACAATTCTTCCTCCTACCTGAAATGCGCCTGGGTGTCAGAAGCAACGTGTGGAAATTCCTGGAGGCAGCTGCTGGCCTCGATATGCTCATCGCCACTTGGTTAGTCATTAGGACTGGCTTTTCCTGACGCTGAAAAATTCCCACCTCCTCCGGCCCAATCCAGGTCTCCAACGCATTGTTTAGATAAACCTACGAGTGCGAGAATGAAGGAAAATGCTGAACTAACTTAAAACGCTGTGTGCTCTTAATAGGGCATGTAATTGTTTCTGCTGCAAATAGAATAAAATTCTCAAAAGAGATGTTCAACAAGGGAAAAGAAATGCTTGCTGTTTTCATCCTGTTTTAATTAACCTTTATGAGAAGAAAACAGTTCATTACATAAACATTCACTCTTTTGCACCAAGTTACTATTAAAGCACGTATAACACACTGCTGTGTTTCACCTTGTAGTCAGGCGTGCGTTTTTCCAGCCAGGACTTGCCGTAGTGTGGGTGAAGTACAGTACGATACACAATGGGGAACACGGGGACCAGATCAACACTCGCAGAAGGCTGAAATCCCAGCATGGGAGGCCTAGATGTAAGCTCCCACTGAAAGGTACACAAGGGGAATTGAAGGATACATTAATTTTTTTAAACAATCATTTAAAGTCAAAGATTTTTATTTCAGCGCTTGTATAATTCAAGCATTAGTAAGCAAGATGACCTTGAACAGTCATCACTGTCACACTATAACACCATATTTCAAACACTTCATGGAAACAAGCTTAATTTAATATATAATATAAATTTAAAGTATATATATATGAAATACTTTTTGTTAATTATACCCTTTTGCTTTTGTTCAGTAGCATGTTAAGGGGTTGTTTTTATTAGTCTTTCGGTTACTCCAAGGGAATGCCACACACAACCTGTCGCAGGTTTTACATCAGATGCTACCCTCTCATCTTATCTGGGTTTTGGACCAGCACTGCATCCAGTGGTTTGGGACATCGGGTGGAAACTGAACCCGAGCCTTAAACACGGCAGCCGAGAAACCTACCACTAAGCCACCAGTGGTTTCTTGCCAATGAAGGTGTAAACATTTACAATTAGGCATTTGCCAGACGCCCTTATCCAGAGCGATTTACATTTTTATCTCATTATACTGTACATCTGAGCAGTTGAGAGTTAAGGGCCTTGCTCAAGGGCCCAGCAGTTGGTGGTTGTGGGGTTTGAACCTGCGATCTTCTGAACCTTAACCACTGAGCTAACCTGACCTGACCCCTTAAACACGGCAGCCGAGAAACCTACCACTAAGCCACCAGTGGTTTCTTGCCGATGAAGGTGTAAAGCCAGTTGAGTTACAAAGGATTTCAATCACAGCATGGTGATGCATGTGATCATTATGTATTCGTATTATGTAATTGACTATTTTTATGAAACTTTATTAATCAAACTACTTCAGAAATAAAATAATCTTAGGTTCAATGGAGCAATTCCACAGCTGTCATTAAATGATGATCACTGGTGCATTAGAGAGCTGATAATGGGTTTTTTAAATCATATGACCTGATATACTGTATGGAAAGAATATAAATACTGTGGCGTTTCAGGCTGCGTTTGTAAATCATCTGCGTGAGAGGTGTGTTCATGCCGAGGACATCCTCAGACAGGCAGTAGAATTATGGTTCTGAAAACATATTGTTCTAAAACAAAACGACAAGGGAAATTATATGTTAAATCGTGAACATCAAGGACGAGGTGATAAATATAAATATGAGTTGCAGAATGTACTGCAGGAGAAGTGTAATGAATTTCAAGTGTTGTAGCCTACAGCTTATGATTAGTGTGTGAATTTGGGTGTTTGTGCACTCACATATGTGTGTGTCCATGTACTGTACAGTATGTACCTGTGTATCCATCAAAGGAAACTCATGTGTGTGATGTGTTGCAAGTCCTGATTCCGTGTTTGTATGTTGTTTTTAAATTAGGAGATTTCATACTGTGATTCAGTCGATACATATGCTACTGTGTGTGTGTGTGTGTCTCCTTGTGTGCCCTGCAATAGATTAGCACCCCATCCAGGATGTGCCATAAGTCTCCTGGAATAGGTCCTACGCCCCATTGACCCCGAACAAGGTAAGTGTTATAGGATGAATATAAGAATGAATAAATGAATATACTGTACATTGAAGAATACCTCAACATTTCACATATATATTGCATCACATATTTTTCACATTTTCCCAGCACACATCCTCCTTTACTTCAAGCTGTAGGAACAAAAAAAAAAAACCTTGAATGGATAATTGTGAATATTTAAATAGTCATCATCTCTCAACAGAATTTAGTGCGCAGGATGGAGGTATCGGATTTCCGCACAACAATTGATGTCAGATTTTCTCAAACCACAAAATCTGATCGATATTAAGCTGATAAACCTGCTTAAATTAAATAAAGAAAATGTGTTTAGAATGTGTCTGTTATTTTTGCAATTTCTGCTTTTGCAGTTGAGTGTTTCTTGGTTTCAATATAATCACTTCAAACAATTAGAAACAAGAACAACTGTTTATTAATTAATTTCCAGTGGCACTGTCGTGTTGGGGTTAGCACTGAGCCTCGCCTCGGGTCTGTATGCCTGGAGTGGAGGTTGCATGCTCTCGCCATGCTTGTTGGGTTTCCTCCGGGTTCTCCGGTTTCCTCCCACAGTCCAAAGACATGCACATTAGGCTAATTAAGGTTTCCAAATTGTCAGTAGTGTGTGAGCGTGTGTGCTCTGAGATGGATTGGCAAACGGAATAGTGAAACTTTACCCTGCCTAGTGCCTCGAGTCCCCTAAGATAAGCTCCAGGCCTCCCTTGAGCATGTATACAGGATAAGTGATATAGAGTCAGAGTGTAAATACTAAAGAAAATAATATTTTTAAATGACTTTCCTGCAAAATGTCTGAAAAAGTGATATTAACTAATTTACTAACATAACTGTGGTAAGGGTCCTCACAGTTTTTTAAATATATTGTCCAAAATATCTTATTGTCATTGTTTTTTTTGACTGACCATCAAGTATGTGACATACAATGTTATGGTTTATATATTCTTTATGATGTTAAATACATTAGTTGTTCAAATATGTCACATGTTAAACACTTCATCAAAATGAGATGTGGTTAGCCAGGTGAGTCCAACCACTGAAAGTATGGGTCAAAATAAGGAAATTGTTAACTATGTTACCCAGTAGTGTACATAATCAGTCATCATTCCTACTGTACATCATTATTGTTATTAATATACGTTTGTCAAAGCACATATTATTCATATGAGTACACACATTCTCCCTAATATACACATTTTTTTAAATATCCAAAAATTAGATTAAAAGAGAAGATACAGAGCTGCTGATCCTGCAAAGAATGGTGTATATTTAGAGAAGCAGAGAGGGACACAGAGCACAAGTGCAATCAAAATGTGTCCCATAGAACAAAATTACATCATTTGATGCTGGTCACTTGGCACTGGGACGAATCATTTGTGAGTTGCAGGACAACTTTAGTTAACATAGTTAACAAATGGAGTAGTGAAACTTTACATACTTTATCTTGGATAAAATGTTAAGGCTATGTTACACTCAAGGAATGTATTGACTTGAACCATTATTTGATCTATTGAGATAAAACATATTTATGTGAATTGTATCCTAAATTATAGAATCGTGTGTATAACCTCCAGGAAAATCCAGTCCAACTGCATTTTAACTAATGAATACATTCCTATATAAAACATTTCTATTGCTAAATATAGTTGAACCTTGGATTGCGAGTAATGCCTTTTGCGAGTGTTCCGCAAGATGAGCAAAAATTTTTAATAAATTTTGACTTGAAAAACGGGCAAGTCTTGGTCTTCTTGTTTTGACACAGAGCGTCACGTGATCACAACTGAGCCAATAGTTTTTCTCTCTCTTGCACTTAGTGCGCGTCTCTCACTGGTATAATCAACATCCGTACTGTGTAAAACGAGAAGAGGGAGAGGGAGAGGGGAGGGGCTAATTACACACACACACACACACACACACACACATACAGTTCACAGCGCCTGCAGAAACGCTTATCTGTCGGGATTTATTGTTACTTTTTTTAAGGTAAAGTGCAGAGTAATTTGTTTTATTTTTCACTTTATATTTTATATTAATTAATGTTATGTACTTATTTTTTTGGGATGTGGAACGAATCATATGGGTTTCCATTATTTCTTATGGGAAAATATGATTTGGTTTACGAGTGTTTTGATGTATCAGTCTGCTTCCAGAATGAATTACATTCTTAATCCAAGGTTCCACTGTAATGATAAGAATAAGGAATATCACATTACATGTTATAGGAAAATAAATCACTGCAAGGATTACCAACTCAAGGCACCATATACATGTTATATCACAAAATGTATTAAAATTAACCATGAATGATGTACACTATATGAACAAAAGTATTTGGCCAAACCTGTAATGACTCTGTATCCAAATTGATATAGTTCAGTATGTAAATTAATCCCCCTTTTGCAGCTAAAACAGCGTCCACAAGATTTCTCCTTCATTCTGTGAAGCATTTATAAAGTACATGTTACTGATGTTGGACAAGAAGGCCTGGCAATCTCCATTCAAGTTCATCCTAAAGATGCTCAATAGGGTTGAGATCATGGCTCTGTACCGGCCAGTCATGTTCCTCCATTCTTGTCTTCATAGTCCTTGCTTTGTGCACTGGGGCGCAGTCATGTTGGAAGAGAAAAGGGCCTTCCCCAAACTTCCAAAGCACAGCAAAGTTGGAAGCACGCCATTGACCAAGATATCTTGGCCAAAAGCATTGTCCATATAGTGTATCTCTTTAGTTATGTCTATTGTTGTGATACATCTGTAAAATAAATTGGTTCCTGTTTTTACTTACACTGTACCAGCTTCAGCAGTCATTCTTTTAGTTTATATTCTCTCTCTCTCTCTCTCTCTCTCTCTCTCTCTCTCTTTAAGACTCAAGTAATATATATAGACATACTGTATAGACATAATATATAGCTTTTCACGTTACCCATTCCCAATTCCGAAGACTTTTGTTTGTCAGAAACCTTAGTTTCTGCTTTATATCTCACCAGCCCAAAGCACTGACACCAGAGATACCGTCACAAAAAATCTCATCACAATAAAAATATCAGTGTATCAATGATTTTATGATACTTTTATAAATCCATTTATGTAAAGCCTTAACCACATACTGTATGTCTGCATAAATTACCTGTGCTTTGCCTTGAAGCTGAGCCTAGTGTCATGCTTTTTTTACTGAAAATGAATCAGTGTCTTCTGACCAATCAACTATGTTATAATTATAAACTTAACATTATTTAATAAATAAATAAAAGTCCCATTGAAAATAATGCTTCAAGACCAAGGTTCTGGGTCAGCATGACACTTAATAATGAAGTAAGTCAATGCCCCAAATTTATGGCTTTCCTAACTGTGGGAGACTTATTTCTATTCATTTAACAATGACATTGAATAAGCTGGCTAAAAGCTGTAGTTTCACATTCAAGTTATGTGAATATTCTGTATACAGCTGGATTGAAAAGGGTCTGATCAATTTTGCATACAGTATAAAAACAATGGCACACACACATACTGTATATACACTGCTCAAACAAATAAAATGAACACTAAAATAACATCCTAGATCTGAATAAATGAAATATTCTTATTAAATTAAATTCTTCTTAAATTGTTTTCATAATTGAATGTGCTGACAACAAAATCACACAAAAAATGATCAATGGTAATCAAATTAATTACCCCATGGAGGTCTGGATTTGGAGTCACACTCAACAGTGAAGTGGAAAAACATACTACAGGCTGATACAACTTTGATATAATGTCCTTAAAACAAGTCAAAATGAGGTTCAGTAGTGAGTGTGTGGCCTCCACGTGCCTGTATGACCTCCCTACAATGCCTGGGCATGCTCGTGATGAGATGGCGGATGGTCTCCTGAGGGATCTCCTCAGTTGGACTAAAGCATCCGCCAACTCCTGGACAGTCTGTGGTGCAACCACAGTGGATGGAGTGAAACATGATGTCCCCGATGTGCTCAATTGGATTGAGGTCTTGGGAAAGGGTGGGCCAGTTCATAGCATCAGTGCCTTCGTCTTGCAGGAACTGCTGACACACTCCAGCCACATGAGGTCTAGCATTTTCTTGCATTAGGAGGAACCAAAGGCCAAATGCACTGGCATATGCGGCCCTCCAAAGAAATGCCATCCCAACGCAGCCCTCCATGCGCAGCGCCAGTGGTGAATTTGCCAATCTTGGTGTTCTCTGGCAAATGCCAAACGTCCTGCACGGTGTTGGGCTGTAAGAACAACCCCCATGTGTAGATTTCAGGCCCTCATACCACCCTCATGGAGTCTGTTTCTGACCGTTTAAGAAGACACATGCACATTTGTAGCTGGCTGGAGGTCATTTTGCAGGACTCTGGCAGTGCTCCTCCTGTTCCTGCTTGGACAAAGGCAGCGGTAGCGGTCCTGCTGCTGGGTTGTTGCCCTCCTACAGCCTCCTCCACCTGGCCTGTCTCCTGGTATGCTCTGGACACTACGCTGACAGACACAGCAAACCTTCTTGCCACAGCTCGCATTGATGTGCCATCCTGGATGAGCTGCACTACCTGAGCCACTTGTGTGGGTCGTAGACTCCGTCTCATGCTACCACTAGAGTGAAAGCACCACCAGCATTCAAAAATGTCCAAAACATCAGCCAGAGAGCCACTGAGACGTGGTCTGTGGTCACCACCTGTAGAACCACTCCTTTGTTGGGGGTGTCTTGCTAATTGCCTATAATTTCCACCTGTTGTCTATTCCATTTGCACAACAGCATGTGAAATTGATTGTCAATCAGTGTTGCTTCTTAAGTGGGCAGTTTGATTTCACAGAAGTGTGATTGACTTGGAGTTACATTGTGTTGTTTAAGTGTTCCCTTTACGTTTTTTGAATAGTGTATGTACACCTGTACACCTGTGCGTGTGTGTGTATGTGTGTTTTCGTGTGTGTGTGTGTGTGTGTGTGTGTGTTTTCGTGTTCGTGTGTTTTCGTGTTCGTGTGTGTGTGTTTTCGTGTTCGTGTGTGTGTGTGTGTGTTCGTGTGCGTGCGTGTGTGTGTGTGTGTGTTTTCGTGTTCGTGTGTGTGTGTTTTCGTGTGTGTGTGTGTTTTCGTGTGTGTGCGTGTGTGTGTGTGCGTGTGTGTGTGTGCGCGTGTGTGTGTGTGTGTGTGTGTGTGTGTGTGTGAGCGTGCACACATAAAAAAAAAATCCCAGTGTCTATGTTTAAACTTCCCAGTTCACAGTTATCCACAGAATGTCAATTATATTCCGGTAATGTGCCTGGAGTGTGGTGCAGGCATAAAGACAATCCTTAATGCTCGAGAGTGGAGTCACTTCTCTGCATTATCACCGATCCATTTCCACAGTGCTCATTATTAACCACACTCAGCTGCGGGAAGTACCACTTTGTGACACACACTCTCCCAGGCTGAGTCATTTCCTCACTATTGTGCAAGTCAATCAGAAGACCCGTGCTTTTTGTAACCCAGCAGAATGTCGGTGTTAAAATTTACTGCACTGTACACCTTCCCTGTCTGTCACAGAAAACTGTATAAGCCCATGTCCTTGTTTGCTAGTCTCTGTAGTTTTATGACTCTTTGTAAAGACCTCTCAATGATTTATTTAATGGCATGCTGTGTTCATGAAAGCTATGAGGTATGCATTAAGCAATCACAAAGAAGCTCCTCTAGAGGTTACAACTAAGAGTTTTGTGGAGAATCACGGCATTATGCTCTTTACAGTCATCATCCTATCGACCTACCTAACCTCACTTATAATCCTCAACATAATGGCCCGTATGCTAATACTGGCCTGAAGGTCAACCCATTATCCGGAGTAGCACTGGACCCACTTGTAAAGTGTTGGCAGGACTATGAAACATGACAGGCAAAATATGAGTAGTAATGAGGTTTAATGTGGAGTTTAACAAAGGCTCCTCTTGACCAATAATCCTTCAATAGTCAAATCAAAAAGAAATACTACCCAGCAAGCACTGATGTTGGGACGAGCACCAATAAAGGTGTTTTATTCAGCCCTATTCGAGGTCAGATGGAGCACAGTGGTGCAGCAGGCAGCAACGCCTCCTAACAGCTCCAGGGTCTCCAGTTCAATGCAAATTTCAGGTGTGGAATTTCCCTGCATGGTCTTGTCATGTCAGCATGGGTTTCTTACAGATTCCTCCTACATCCCAAAATCAATACTGTAAAATAATAAATATGCTAGGTCTGAATGATTGTCTGTGTGTGGTCACCTGAAATGGACTGCCATCTCATCCTTCTATTAGGAAAAACACAGAGGAAGAAATGCCAACATCGTGTGTGAATTCTAGCTTTAAAAGTTCCTTTATTAGCTACAGTGGGTGCATCACTAATTACACTAATTAATGCTGCTCTGCATTAATTGGCACCATAGCAGATAATTTTTTGCCACTTTATTTATTTTATGCCAGATTCCCTATTTGACACAACCTTCCCTTTTTCACCCAAGCATGAGACAAGCACAAGGGGTGCAATCTGCACATGATATGTGATACATCACAAACATGGCTGGTAACAAACAATTACTAAGCATGAGTGACTGAGCACTGCAAGTGTAAGAACATGGTATTGAATGTGGTGTTTGTTTCTCACTAGAGCTACGTAACTGCTTATTCTCTTAAGCCCATGTGATAACTGTTTATCATGGGATTTCTTAAGGCACACCATCGGCTATACTAATAGACACATTTCTAACCATTCTACAAACAAAAGGGGACAAAATGGCTATTCATATGCATCCCACACATTAGTCTCATCTCAGTGGTTAAGACATTGGACTACGGTTCGGAAGGTCCCAGGTTCAAGTCCCACTACCACCAAGTTGTCCCTGTTGGGCCCTTGAGCGAGGCCCTTAACCCCAACTGCTCAGATGTATAATGAGATAAAAATGTAAGTCGCTCTGGATCAGGGCGTCTGCTAAATGCCTAGATGTAGATGTAGATTAAAGTTTTTTTCTTCAAAATATGTGATCAAAGTACAGGGTGGGCCATTTATATGGATACACCTTAATAAAATGGGAATGGTTGGTGATATTAACGTCCTGTTTGTGGCACATTAGTATATGTGAGGGGGCAAACTTGGATATGAGATGTGCAGCACCTGAAACTATGGATACTGGAAGCCTGTGCTGGCATTTCTCCTGCGGTGTTGCTATCAGTGTGTGAAGAGTGGGAGAAGAGGGTTGCATTGACAATCCATCACAATGGGCAGCACATTGAACACATTTTATAAGTGGTCAGAAACTTGTAAATAACTCATGAAAGAATAAAGTTACGTTAAAACCAAWCACACCATTGTTTTTCTTGAGAAATTCCCAATAGGTTTGATGTGTCACATGACCCTCTTCCTATTGAAAAAACAAAAATTGGATCCAAGATGGTCGACTTCCAAAATGGCCACCATGGTCACCACCCATCTTGGATCCAAGTTTGCCCCCTCACATATACTAATGTGCCACAAACAGGACGTTAATATCATCAACCATTCCCATTTTATTAAGGTGTATCCATATAAATGGCCCACCCTGTGCACAGTACTTCCAAAGTACATACATTTGTACTAATAATTAGAAGTGTTATTAGAATGTGCACATAAGTTACATGTAAATAGAAAAAAAAAAATACTGTGTGTTGTGTAAGCATTTTATCAGTAGTCATCCTTTACTGTACATTTATCGCAAACAAATCCATGATGCATAAACCTTTTTCATGTGCAAACGTATAACTTACTACTGTGAAATGTGTGTGCCTGACCAAATCCTTATTATTTGTATAAGAACTAAAAGTATCGAATGTACATATTTTTCTGTAAATATTTTTCTGTGCTCGACTTGAGAGGATTATACTGTACCATGTGAAAGTGATCACAAAATATTTCATGCTAAACAGTAATGCCAAATTACCAATTTCTCACATCATCAAGCTTGACCAAAACAGCCTCCACGAAAACTACTGCCACTTTTGAAACCTATAATTTATATTCCTCCTAGCTTGTATGAATAGTAGCAGTATTCTTACTTGGGTACAGTATGTCACCCATTTAACAACATTTGAAATGAAGTACCCCCTGAAGCGACATCCTTTCTATCGTGGTACAAAAGACAGCATGTGGCTTTTCATAATACACACTTCATTGATTTTCCCATTGTGAACGCACTGCTCACACTAAAAATGTTAAGTATAGTGTGTCATGGCTACCACCTTTTATTAGTATTGCAACGCTAAAGCAGTGTAATTGTGAATGTAAAGTGTGGTTTTATCATGGTTTTCCGAGACCCTGACATCCCCAGCATTAGTAGCTGTTTGGAGGCAGGTGTTATTTTGTCAATTTGCAAAGCATTTAAATGTATATTGTTATATGCAATCAGTTCCTGAGCCAAATGTACCACTGTTGCCATCTTTCACAGCTCCCATAAAGCAGATTATTGATACACTATTAAAATCGACATTATTGCTAAGTAATACCAATGAATGAGCATTGCATCTGCAAAGACCTTTAGGTTTACCTTTACTGCTATGGGAAATGCCTTATCTAGGGCAACTTACATTTAATCCCATTATACATCTGAACAGTTGAAGGTTCAGGTCGTTTCTCAAGGGCCCACCAGTGGCATCTTGAACCTGGTTTGAACCTGGGACCTTCTGATCAGTACTGATCAACATCTTAACCACTGAGCTACTGTACTTCAGGTAGCCATGTGTAAAAAAGGTAAAAAAAAAATTAAAAAATCTGGTGTGCATTCAGTGCAATGTTATTTAGTGGCAAAGAAAAATAGAAGACAGATGTGGCTTGTTATAAGTTTGTAAACTTAACATTTTTTTTTTTCATATTGCCAGAAACCTTGTTACAACAATAAGTGCAAAAACATGAAGCTTGCCTAGGGCGCCAAATGTACTAGGACTGGCAGTGATCATATTCATTAAGGTTTTTTTATTATTAATTTTTTTTTGGCTAGAAATAGATTTTTTCCCCCCTTAAATTTGCATGAACATTTCAATGTGAAAAGGCTTTGTTTTGGGGTGGAATGGAAGATTGTCACCTGAACTGGTGTGAATCACTGATATGCCAGTAGCTCAGACCATGCATATTCACTAAGGGTTTGCTATTAAACTTCTTTTAGTCTCTTTATTCTTTTGAAAAGGTGTCATTTTACATGTATTAAAATCGTACTATAGATGCTAAATGTTTGGTAATTTACACAAATAATAAGGATTTGGTCAAGCACACAAATTGCACAGTAGTACGTTATACATTCCCAAA
Source organism: Clarias batrachus (assembly GCA_003987875.1). Lineage (NCBI taxonomy): Eukaryota > Metazoa > Chordata > Actinopteri > Siluriformes > Clariidae > Clarias > Clarias batrachus. The sequence goes on along the minus strand of QMIH01000016.1, from coordinate 453,255 downwards.
TAAAAAAAAAAGTTTATGCATTATGGATTTGTTTGAGATAAAGATACAGGGCAACACAGCAAACTAACCAGCTACAGTCAACAACCTATGGAACAACATATGGAAAAAATACACAATCAGTCAAAAGTTTGGACACACCTTCCATGGGCTGGATTTTTTTTTTTTGGCCTTCATAACTGCTCTAATCTGAGGTGCTGTTTATTAACTGGTCATTTCTGGTGACTCTAAATGAACTTCTCCTCTGCATCAGAGTTAAGTTATGGTCTTGCTTTCCTATGATGGTCTCCGTAAGAGCCAGTTTCATCATGGTGTTTGATGGGTTTTGCAAATGCACTTGACACAATAAAAAATTTAAAAAACGTTCTTTCCACTGCTCCTGGCAGGGTGTCGCCGCAGCAGACCATTCGATCCATGCACAGCTTGGTATTGTTCTAAAAAGTAGAAAATAAATCCAAACTTGTGTCCAGACTTTTCACTGGTGTGTCCGAACGTTTGACTGCTACTGTATGCTTTTGTTTAGCTGAAAACAATGTCAGGTTGGACCGAATGAGCAAATGTGTTCCTTTCCATTCGGAAATAGGAAGCTCTAATAAATATACCAAATGCACCATATGGCTAAATGTTTCTACACCCTGGACTAGAACATCCATACTGTATGTGGGTCTTCTCTTAAGTGTTGTCACAAAATTGAAACGAATAAATGTCCACAGTTCTTTCTTCATAAAAAGCAGCCTTGTGCCAGAACCTGTTCCAGCATGAGTGTAGTCCTGTGCACAAAACATGGCACATAAAGACCTGCACAGAGCCTAGACCTCTACCCTACACAGTAAAACCCCAAGTGATGATTTAATTCTATCAGAGTTTATTTCTGTCAAACTGGACTCATAGAAAAACTGCTGGGTGTTAAATCAACACTGTACATGTTAATTGAACACTGGGGAATTTGCTGTGCTGTACTGACTACATTTTTTTATTATTTGAAACACCAACTTCATACTAGGCTTTCTCACCCAGCATCAGTGCCTGACCTCACTAATGCACTTGTAGGCTAAGTGGGCACAAATTCCCACAGCCGTGTGCCAAAATTTAGCAAGCACATATAGTATGAGTGTGGTGATGATACACTGTCTGCTGTATATGCTACACGGTTGTCCGTACAGTAAATATCCGTAAATATCTTTTTTCTACAAAAAGTAGCCAGGGCGTCTCCAGTTTATAGCTCTTGATGCTTAAATCATATATGGCTCTGTGAACTTGCTCACAGTTTCTAATCTAGTTTACAAGTAGTCAGTTGATGCGTTTGAGATGTTCTCAATTGATGTATGAACACTATTTGTTGAGAATTGCCTAAATCTTGATAAATGAATTTTAATTAAAAAAGCAATCATCCCAATGGGATAAAATGAATCCCTGTGCATTCAAATGCACTCAGGGTGTCTTTTTATAGCAAATTAAAACGCTCACTGATCCAAAGGGAGTCCTGAAAAAATTACTGTGTGCTAGGTCGAAAAATCTACACAGTAACAAAAAATTCTTCAGTGTATCCCTCAGACACCAGAGAGCTCACCAGTATAAGAATTAGGGCGCAGATACATTTGCACGTCCTCAGAAATTAACATGATGTGCTCATAAGTGCCCACAAGATGCAATATGCATGTAAACCGTAGGGGTAAGGTAGTCAGCAGGCAAGTCGAAAATGGCAAAAAGTTCAGAGGCGAATTTCTGCAATTACCCTCAGGTATATGATGTACCTTCAAGTTAGCAAAGGTACACGTCAAAACATGTAGAGGGAGATAAACACTAACTTAAATGCTGACATGTTAACTAAGCTCCTCAAGGGCCATTAAGTTTTTTTTAACCTTATCTAAAACAGTCTGATTGAATTCTCCGTTGTGCCCCTTACTGGAATCACCCAGAAACACATGTACAGTGGAACCTTGAATTGCGAGCATAATTTGTTCCAGACGTGGGCTCGTATTTCAAAACATTCCCCATAAAAAATAATGAAAACTCACATTATTCGTTCCACAGCCCTCCAAAAAATACATAAAAATAAATAATACAAAATATAAAGTAAAAACAAAACAAATGAACCTGCACTTTACTTTGTAATAAGTAAAAATAAAAACATAAAAAGTTTGTTTGTGCGCGCAGGCACTGTGTGTGTGTGTGTGTGTGTGTGTGTGTGTGTGTGTGTGTGTGTGTGTGCGTGTGTGTGTGTGTGTGTGTGTGGTGTGTGTGAAGCTAAGCTAAAGTAAGAGGAGAGGAGGAATGAGCCCCTCCCCTCTCCCTCTTGTAGGCTTACACAGTAACCCTTTCTCCTCTCTTATTTGAGTTTCACACACACACACACACACACACACACATTAACGGAAAGACTGTTTTATCAAAAAATTAAGAAGGAACATTGGTAAAGACCCAAAATTCCGCAGCGAGCAAGAGAGAAAAAACATTGGCTCGTCACGCGATGCTCGGAGTCAAAACAAGAATCATTTGTGCTACATGATACTCGGTATTCGTAAAAGAAGACTGATTTTCAAGTAAAAATTTCTTAAAACTTTTTGCTCGTCTTGTGGAACGCTCGCAAACCGTGTTACTCGCAATCCGAGGTTCCACTGTACTGTATTTAATGTGTGTGACTTACAAAAAGGCTTTGAAGTTTACACCAATGGATAGATCCATTTTTTGGGGGGGGGGGGTGTGGGGTGGTTGAGGGTGAGAGGTATGTGGGTGCTAGGTAATTTTTTGCTATATAGGCAAGCCTCTGAACAAATCTGCTCACAATGTTGCTGGTTGACTATGTACAGTAAATGCATGGTTTAACACAAATACATTTCTGCCCCTAAATTAATATTCTACTAGGGAAGTTCCTATGTATGTTTTCCTATGTATCAGTTACACTGCTTGAGTCAAACATGAGCTGAACATGTGTACACGTTGTTTTGCAAGCAGCTGTGGGAAGAAAATAGAATTCTACCTGAATATTTGGCACTGGAAGGGGGCTGATGAGTGGCGGTAAGAATGGATCACAGGAGAGCTGCCAACTCGTGACAGCACGCAGAGGAGGAGGAGGTCGAGTAGAGGTAAGGAGGGTCGCATGAGGAGTGGAGCTCAGACTGCACAGTCCTGCAGCACTTGGCATCGTCCATACCCAGGGAGGAGGCTCGGTGCTCAACGGCCACATGTGTGGCTGAGCTTTCATACGCCGAACAGGCATCATCCCTGCATCCTACAGCAGAGTTTTGTGTTCTGGCAAACAGGCAGAAAAAAATGTGACTAAGCAGTGGCAGCAATATACAGTACATCAAATATTTTGGTTTGTTTTGGGGAGAATGTTGTAATTTCAGGTGATATTGTAATGTCTCTTAGTCCAAGAGGTTGCTTCATCAGAATGGCAATAATAATAATAATAATAATAATAATAATAATAATAATAATATATTGAAAGTGTAAAAGTTTCCAAAAATCAGTGGCCTCTGAATCAGAGATACTTAAGATTTGTTGACTAGTTAGGTTGGTTGCAAACTCCAGCCAATAAAAGCAACCAAAATTAAAAATAAATAAATAAATAAATGAATGAATGAATAAATTTGCAGTATAGTGCTGAAACCTTTGTCATTAAACTCTCATTCATTTGTGAGAAACAAAGCAAGAACAAAAATATAAACAAAGCTGGTGCACAGAAATTACAGAAACCTGGATTGCTTCATGGAATAGGGCTTGTGTTAGATAGTTAATTAAGCAAGAAAATTTATAATGTCTTTAAGTCATTCTGTTAACTGTATATGTCACTTAATTGACCTTTTTTTTTGCTCTTCTGTCTAGATTATATTTCTGCAGCGCTTCTGCACATTCACTTGTTCAGCTGATTAAAGCAGTTCACATCTAAAAGAAATACTCTGCATATTTGATTTACTTCCTGCAGCTGAGTTGATTCAGTATCAAATTTCTTTCTTACTGTAATCAAACTGCCCAAGAGTCCACTTACAAGCAGATCTGGACCACTTCACTCAGACAGGTGTTTTAGTCACCACTGTGTGTTTGATTACTGCGTTCACACCTGGCCAAACAACCCATGCTGAGAAAACAATCCTGGCAAGGTTTGGTTCAAATGAATGAAACACTGTATATGTAAATAAAAACAAGAGCCTTAAATAACTTTCATGATTGATGACTGATTATGTTGCAAGAGAATCATAATGTTAGTGTTCTCCAGTTTGTTCCTCTAGGTGAATTCCAATTGTAATCTTATCAATAAGAACATTAATGAACATTGAGATAAGTCCACACTTGCTCCCATTGGGTTCTTAGATAAATCTCAGATCTTTAGGGAAGTGAATTTTCACTGATGTATGAAAGACCAGATCACGAAAGAACTCTGGATTTTGTAGTTCTAATCCCTTCAGACCTTTTTTTTTTTTTTTTGAACATCAGAGCTTTTGGCCAGAATAAGACTAATTTATTCCCTGATTTATTTCCTTATGTTTGGGATCATTCCTACATTATTTGTTTCATCACAGAGAGGATATAGTTTCATATGCAAATCCAACAAGATTCATTCAGGGGTGCAAACTGACAAAAAAACAACAACAACAAAAAACATAATAGCTATTTAAAATGCACACATTTTTGCCGACATGAATGTAAGAAGACTTTTGCAGCATGCACACAACACACTGTGAAAACTAGGACTAGTCTGAGCACACCAGCTTCAGATGAAAAAGCAAGTTTATTGGAAGTCACTGGTGTTATGCATGCAGATTATTTCATAATTAATGTACTGCGCATCCTCATTGCGCTCCACAAGTTGTGCGTGTACATGCTATCCAGTGGTCTATAACGTTCAGCATTTCCAAACTCACCTGTCAGAAGATGTGTAAATTCCCTTATAGAGAGGTAGACTTTATCACAGCCTCATTCCATCACTCACTGGTCAAGAATATATTGGGAGGAAAAAAAAAGAAAAGAAACAAACACCCAAACAATTAGACCTCCCCCAAAAGCGGTTTAACATCCAGTGCCAGATGTTCTAAAGTGACCGGAACGAGAAGCGACCGAGCCGCGTCCACGCAAGAACGCGCGATCAGATCCGCGGATCCGATGTCAGTCCGCCCACGAAAAAAGAGAGAGAGAGAGAGCTCGGTGGGACTGTGGAGGAAAATCTGCTCCCCGTCAGTCTACCTCTCAGTCAGGGAAAGGTATCCGCTCCTATAATCGACCGTGGCTCATGTGAGACATATTAAATCTCATTCGAAATGTAATCCAGGTCGTGGGAACTTTACGCGTGACGTCCAGAGTGTGAGTGTGCACAGATTCCTTATGACGCGAATCAAAGTCTCTCTCTCTCTCTCTCTTTTTCACACACACGCGCGCGCGCGCGCACAGAGTGAGAGAGCGCGCGCGCGCGAGAGAGAGATTGCGAGATTCAGTACGATGCCGCGTGCCAGCGCACAGCGCTTCCAAAACGCACGAGATGAGAAGCAAACCTATCGACTTCGGCGTCATCATCCGTTTAGACTTTAATAGAACTTCCTATTCACGCGCATGCTCGGTGGACATGCATATTTAGTTTTCCTCACACCATTGCCCCTCTCAGCGTTTCCATTCACCCAGAATGCACAGGTACATTTTATTCTGTCATTTCTAACCGGTCATTTTGAGATGCTGCCTAACGCTCTGTCTATATTTACATGCACCTCTTTCGTACCACCAGGGGGCACACTATGTTTGGTCCGTTTTATCAACTCACTTGAGCACATCATCATCGCCATCATAAAAAGATTAATTATATGATGGCTAATGTTATTTCAAGTCAATTGAAAAAGCCTCCCTCAAACTTTTTTTTCTGCTCAGCAATAAACTCACCAGTCTGAGTTATGTATATAGGCAAAAAAATCAATGCACACTTTAATATACTGTACAGCTCTATTCTGACGATCACATGATAGCATCAATGATGGTGTGACTACTGAGATCTTTTAGATGAAATCACTACACATATCTGCCATAATTCAGTTCTCCCAAATATTTTCCCATATGCAGTATGTCCCAACCCCCATTGATAAAATTACATTTAGAATTCACCCAGAGGAACTACTGACTACTGACATCTTTAGAGGAAACATACTACTACACATATCTGCCATAATTCAAATCGAGGTTTAACTACTGTTGAAGTGTGTGTATATATTGTTTTGGCTGAATATCATCCAAATGGCAATAATAAGAAGAAGAAGAAGAAGATGGAAAATGTAATGGTTTCCTAGACCAATAGCCTCTGAATCAGAGATAATTCAGATGTGTTTATTAGTTGGGTTGGTTGCAATCTAGGGACAATAAAATTAACTAACCAACTAAATAAATAAATAAATATAAAAATCTAGGGGATGGTGCAGAAAACTTTGTCATTACGCTCTCATTAATTTGTGAGAAACAAAGCAAGAAAAAACAAAGCAAGTGCACAGAAATGACAGAAACCTGGATTGCTTGGAATGGAGCTCATGTTAGTTACTACTTCCAACTTAGTGGTAACAGTTTGGGAAATGCCCTTTTCTATTCTAACATGACTGTGCCCCCGTGCAAAAAACCAAGGACTATAAAGACATGGTTTGATAAGTTTGGTGTAGAAGAACTTGACTGGTCCGCACAGAGCCCTGACCTCAACCCCATCGAGCACCTTCGGGATGAACTGGAACGGAGATTGCAACGAAGGCCTACTCGTCCAAACATCAGGGCCTGACCTCATAAATGCGCTACAGAATGAATGAGCATGAATTCCCACAGAAACACTGCACAATCTTGTAGACAGCCTTCCAAGAGCAGTGAAAGCTGTTACAGCTGGGACCAACTCGACCAAGTATATGTATTTGGATAGAATGTCATTGCTGGTTTGGCCAAATGTGTTTGTCCATATATGTATATATTTAGGCCACACCTAATTTTGTTTTAAATAAATAAAAAAAAACCAGATATTTGAAAAATAATCAAGTCCAAGAAATTTGAGTCACAACAAATTATATAAATAATTATTAAGATGTACTGTCTGGCCAAAAAGCCACTTTTTGTGGTTATTTTGTTGTATTTATCCAAATATAATCTTCAGCACTTTGAATGGTATCATTGTAGTTAATCAGCTCTGTTATGTCTGGAACAGCTGAGATTTAAGAGTCTTTAACCCAGGAGTTTCATCTTACATACTGAGCCACCACTGCCCTGAACCTACAAGTACATCCTGGTGATCTCCAGTAACAGGCTTTGTTACCACTGCTTTAAGCGAGGGTGCTTTCATGCTAGGGACTTAGAAAGGGATCAGAGTACACATGACTTAGTTATTTTTGAGCAGTGGTAGCATTCTGTACTATGCTTAAATTCCATTTAAAAAGTCAGTCTTTAGCATGGTAAAGCTCACTTGGGCAGAGTTTAAACTTATGTGAAAACTAACCTTACCAAAAAAATAGGTAGGTGGACCAATGTTTAGAATGTGATGTCATCACTGACGTCTGTCTCTTGTAAAATTTGCGGACACTCTGATCTCATCCTCTGAACTGCACGGTCATACCTCAACAGGCAACATGGCACTCTTGGCTTTATCTCCAAAACATTTATAATAGTTAATTAATAAATCTAGTGCAAATGTTGATGACATTGTAGTTCCTCTTAACTTTGTCTTGACTACTGCATCGACAGTTTGTGGATATATAAGTGTAGTAAGATATAGAACAACATTCTTCATGTGATTCCAAAGCTGACCAGCGGTTAACAGAAGGGGAATTATCAGCAACGTACTTGAGCATGATACGGGCCAGTTGTGCATAGTGTGAAAGTAGCCTTAGTCACTGAGATGTTTAAACATCTCAACTTCACAAAACTGGAGATGTGTTGAGAAACCATTATACTGTAACTAAGAAGAAGCCAGAGCATGTTATCTGCCATGTCATAGAGAAAAAGCACCTATTCTGTAAGAAGTTGTAGCTCCAACCATCATCATATCTACCACTCACACCCTACCTCAGAACACGTATGTGATACACCACCCTGCCACCCTGATATCTACTGCTATTTGCATGTTTGTTTGTAAGAATGCATTTCAGTTGAACGGGTTAAGCCAATTTTGTTATAGTTTGGCCTTTGCCCTGCAAACAGTCTTATTTGTGTCTACCCAGTTCCACACTTAAGCCGCTTCTGAATCAATTTGTTGAACTCCAGATGGCTGGAAATTCTTGGTGTGTGTCTGTGTGAGCGTGTTCGTGTTGGTTCAGTGGTGCCTGATGGAGCTAGGATTTGTTGCTGCCAAAGATAGCCTAGGTTAGGTGAAATTTAAAAGTGTGGCTAAAAACTGCAATCATTCTCATCTAATGAGTCAGAAATAACGTGACTTTTTTTAAATATATTTTTTTCTTGCTTCACACCCACTTCCTCCCTTGCACTGAGGCAGAGTGAAATCAGAGTGATCAGTGCTGTGCAAAAGGGTGCATTTAGGGTCGTGGATTGCCTACCACTATTCAGTCTCACTCAACTAGTTTAGAGTCCCACAACTTGCCAGCTCACAACTTATCCAGATTCATTATCAGAAGCTATTGAGGTCAGAGTTGAATGGGTCAGCCTGGTAAAAACTATTACTTTCTGTTGTAGCTATATCACCCTTCAATAAGGAAGGAAACAATTATTTTTTATGAAAAAAAAAAATCTACTGTAATAATGTGGTTGCATAAGTATGCACACACTCTTACAACTGAGGAAGTGGCTGTGTTCAGAATTAAGCAATCACATTTAAAGTCATGTTAAACATGTTTAAGATGCCTCTGATTAACCATGAATAAAGTTAAGCTTTTCTAGACATTTTCTTAGTTGCATCATACAGCAGAGAGCATCCAAAGTATTAGAGGGATCTCATTGTTAAAAAGTATCAGTCAGAATAATGCTACAAAAGAATTTCCAATGCATTCGATATCCCATGGAACACATTGGAGACAGTCATCATCAAGTGGAGAAAATATGGTGAAACAGTGACATTACCAAGAACTGGACATTCCTCCAAAATTGATAAAAAGGAATTAAAAAGGAAATTAAAAAGGAAGGAAAAAACTGGTCATGGAGGCTGCCAAGAGGCCTACAGCAAAATTAAAGGAGCTGCAGGAATTTCTGCCAAGTACTGGCTGTGTAGTACTGTAAATGTAGCAAAAAATCCCCAATATTATTCATATGTCTTTGCTATGGGGTAAGTTGAAGAATCACATCCAAGCTTGGCTAAATTTTGCAAAAACACATTTCAACTTTTACAAAAACATGTGGGAAAATGTGTTGTGTTGTCTGATGAAACCAAGGTTGTTGAAACCAAACTTTTTGAGCATACTAGCAAAAGGTATTTTTGGCCCAAGAAACAACAATGCACATCACAAAAATAACACCATACTTACAGAGAAGCATGGTGGTGGCAGCATCATGCTTTGGGGCTGTTTTTCTTTAGCTGGACCTGGGGCCTTAGTCAAGGTGGAGGGAATTGGGAACAGCTCCAAATACCAGTCAGTGTTGTCACAAAACCTTCAGGCTTCTGCTAGATACCTGAGGATGAAGAGGAACTTCAATGCATACATCCAAATCAACAAACAAATGGCTTCAAAAGAAGAAGATTCTGGTTTTGGAATGGCGCAGCCAGAGCCCAGACTTGAATGCAACTGAAAATCTGTGAGGTGATATGACAAAAAGATAGCATTTTACTAGGGGTGTATGGATTGTTTAATCCTATACAGAAGTTTAGTCAAACACTGTTTTTGAATTTCTGGTCAATAAGCAATTTATACTCATAGGCATGTATACCAATGTCATCAACCTGTCCTTAATTTGCAATATCTGGCAATATAATGTGAGCTATTGATCCTTTTTTTTTTCTTTAGCTGACAAAAGTTTCTGGTCAAAAGTTTCTACAAGAGCATACTAGAGCAAATAAAATGAGTTCTCTATAGCCATCTCATCTCTTCGTGACCAATGCTTACTCAAGTTTGAACAATCTTTATTTTTAATAAGCACAAAGAAATTGCCACACAATACCCATTATATATATATGTTTTTAAAAACTGACCCTGAAAGCATCAACAACAACAAAAAATTAAACTTAACTTGTGCATTTTTTTTCTCTTCTGCTCTTGTTTGTTTACCTCAGTGAATATCCTCAGCAAATATGCTGGTCATGTTCAAATTACATCAGAGTGGACCACCTGGAGAGATCACTGCTGTGAAATTAATTGTTTTAGCCTTTTTCTGAACCCAAGTTTTACCATGCAGAGTATCACAAGAATAAACACTTATATTTTGTGTAATTCATTTAAATACATCTATACAGTATTCTGTTTGAGTATTTGTTTCCATTAAAAATGTCATCATTTAAAAAGAAAAAAAAAAAACAGAACAGCTTTTTAAAAAATTTCATCGTAGTTCTTTCATAAATTATGGCAGCTGTCGATAAAATATTTTTAGAGGAAATATCTAGTCTCAGTAGAGCTCAAGAAACCGTTCTAAAAAGAAATATAGCTCTACAGTCAGCAGTCCACACAAGTAAAAATTGCATTCAGTTTTCCTGTAGCAAATGTAATTATTAACAATAATTTGTAAAATTGTTCAGACCAATTCACCATGAGCTACTATGCAAGATTAAAGTAAATCATTAAACAGAGAGGCGCCGATAATAGACAATGCTGCTGCAACAATCTCTAGCTCTCCCTCTTTCCCAGATATGATGCCCTTAGAGATAAAGTGAAGGGTGTATGCATTAGGGGTCATGCATTTGTAAAATATACAGTATGAAGGACAGGTTACTGGTTCTGTTTTGTATTGGTTTTTGCTGGCTGGTAAATTAACTAGTATTTTGTTAATGTGAAATAATTTTGGTATATTATCTATTTTGCACTTAAACTTGACATGAAATCCTTCAAAGGACAGCACATTATTGTTTCTCCAGTTTGTGAATCAGTGTTAATATTCTATATACACTGTACACTCTAAGTATACAAGTCACATACGCTAATATTTCATTGGAGCTCTTTTTGTTTTGATTAAGGCAGAGACATACAGTATGCAATGTCACAAAATTTATTTCCGTCCAGAGTCACATTTATAATTCATAATTTCTCTCCAAGATATTGTAGTGATGATTAGAGGGTCTGCTGCGTAAAGGTTTCTCCAGCACCTCCCAAAGATTCTCAATGGGGTTAAGGGCTAGAGTCTGTAGTAGTCAATCGATGCATTAAAACAATGCTCTTGAATCACTCTTTCACAATTCTTGCCCAATGAATCCTGGCATTGTCATCTTGTCTGTGCCACCTGAGAAGAAGAAAAAATCCATTGATGGAAAAACCTGGTCATTCAGCATTGTCAGGTAGTCAGCTGACCTCATTTTTTGTGCACATAACATTGTTGGACCTAGACTTCAGAAGCACCCCCCTACCCCAGGCTTGTACAGTAGGCATTAGGCATGATGGGTGCATGTCTTCATCTGCCTCTTTTCTTACCCTGATGCCACCATCACTCCGTAAAAGGATACATTAGCGCTCATTAGACCACATGACCTTTTTTCCATTGCTTCATAGTTCATTCCTTATACTCCCTATAGCAAATTAAAGTTTTTTTTTTTTTAGTCCCAATCGCTTGAGTTCTCAATGGGTTGAAATGCTCTTTCTTTACACGTAACCCTGAGTTCCCTTTTTTAATGATTTCACTTTGAAGTGTTTGTAATCTCCCATCATGCTCATTCAAGATAATATTTATTCCTTGAAGATTGTGGAAATCTTTCCAGGTTTTAATAATGTGTCTTGCAGTTCTTCTTTTTTTGTTTTTGTTTGTTGTTTCATTTTCTTAAGAAATGCGAAGCTGCTCACTGCATCAGTTACTGTTGGGTTGAAAACTTGTTACCAGCTGAACCATATTAGGCCATGTCCACACGTAGCTGGGTATTTTTAAAAACTGAGATTTTTATCTGCGGTTTTGGCCTTTCGTCCACATGCAAACGCAGTTTTGGTCAACGGAGCATTTGGAAAACTCCTTCCAAAATGAAGATTTTCCAAAACTCAACCCAACCCAAAAAGTTTTCAGTGATGTTGTGTGGACAGGGAAAACAGAGATTTAGGCTTGTTGTAACATCACCTTGTGTGGCGATGAAGTCATAGACTGTGTGCTAATCTCCTTGTTTTGACGTCAGCTTTGTTGATGAGGATATTTTGTGCAATGGTGGACTTCTGTGCAGTAAACTAGTGACTAAGTTAATGCTGCTTACTGGACATTTTACATGCATGCACATTGACGCGCAGTTAGTTGCACATTACACTAACAAACAGAGATGCCTGAATGTACTACGCAGCTCACTGCAACTAATTACAAAATGCCTAAGACACAGAACCCGCAGGCAGCGACGGGGGTTTTGGATGACATCCAGTCGGACTTCTACATGGCGGAAGCGCTAATGACATTTAGTCTAGGCTTCTGATTGACCCCCTGTTGATTAGGGATGCTCCTGACAGCACTTAACATGGCTTTTTGTGTTTTCTGTTTCATGTAGACGTAGTAATTGTTAAAATGTAGGTCATGTGGACAGAATTTCTTTTTTTTAATGTAGAAAAAGTTGAAAAGTCGAAAAATCTAGGGGTAGGGTTACCCTGCAATGTGTGGACATGACGTTAATCACTGCAGTATTATCAATTGAAAGGATCCTATCTAAGGCAGCATGGTGGTGTATTGGTTAGCACTAGAACTAGAATAATATTTTGTAGCACGTACACAAACCTATAATATAGTATACTGTAATTACAAATCACTAAAAAACATACAAATATACCATGATGGGACTTTTAATTGTGCAGAATAACAGAACACGATTATGAGAGTAAAAACTAAGTGCATATTTCTCTATATAATCCCCTGCTACACTAATGCACTTGTCCCAGCATTTCACCAGTGCTTGAATATCATCAAGGTAAAAGGTTTTCTCAGTGCATCGAAGCCATCGGGCTGCCTGCTTCATGTTTGAAATGCTGGCCTCCTAGGAACTCCTTTAATGGCACAAACATGTTGAAATCTCCTTGAGGACAGTGCAGGGGATGTGGCAATAACGCCCAGTTCCTGTGGAGTTCCTGTGGAGTTCAAAGTGGTTTTGGTGAATGTGTACAGTTCATGTAAACAATTTTTCCACAAGTTATCTGTCTAATTTTTTAGGATCATGTGGTCCATTTGCTAAATTTTCATGAGACTTCAGCAGGCTCTGAGCCACCTCGGCTGGGATCGTCACTCACCAGTGTACAGCCTTCTTTAAAACATTTGCAAGGACTGCCTGGGATAGATGTGGATGTACGTTAGGGGTGAGAGAAACACTTAAAGGAGCAGTAAACGTTTATATTTTTAGCTTTCAAAAAGCTACCATCAGTTCACTTCTATGATTCCACACGCCTGCCCTCTCTGGAACTGACTGATTGGTCTTTGCATGATTATTGATAGTAGAAGACACTTCAAATCCTATGATGTACAGATAATTTTATTGTCAAGTTGTGAGAATGACTTTTAAAAAAAATGAGCATGCCATCAAATCACATAACTTCTAAAGAAAAAATAAAAGCACATTTCATATGATAGGAGAGCTGTTCTCTTTCATGTTCTTCTAAAATGGAAGTGCAGTTGAAATTATGGAGCAAAGTGTTGCTCAGTCAAGCTCCTGGATGCAGTGAAAAGAGATATGAGGCACCTGAGACTGGCCTTACACTCCGTGCTTGGCTCTATCCAGCCTGTGATAATTGGGAGTGTTAAATCACAGCCAGATCCAGCATTGGAGTTTTTTTTTAACAAACCCCTGCTGCGTCTCCCAAGCAGCGTATGTGGATTTGGTAATCATAAATCAGAGGCTGGGTCTTTGTTTTCTTCTAAAAATGTATTTCTTACAATTTGACAACAGTGTGTGTATATATGGGTTTTACAGCAGTAAAGTGTTCTACAGCAGAATACCGTTTGGATTATTTTCAGGTGGTATGTGATCATTAGTTACTTTATTATTACATTATTAAGTTAAAATAAGCCAAATTCAAACAACATTCAGTTTAATTGATCAAATTATTATATTTTTTTTTTTTTACATATTTGTAGGAATTAACAGTCAAACTTGGGCAGGATGGTGGAAATGTAGCCAAGTTTAAAACATTAAAGGAACTTTATTTCTAAATGAATTCGATCACATTTTCAGGCAAAATAAATAAATAAATAAATAAATAAACAAACACATGAGGCCGTTTCCTGACGTACAACACTAAGGGCCTTTTAATTGGAAACAACTCAATTGTGGATAACGTTCCACTCACTTAACAGGGAAAAATCAGTTACAAAGCCAAACTTTGTCCCTCACACCTACTGTAGGTATCTTTACATCACATCTTTATATCTCTTTCTACCAGCTTCATGCTGCTAGCACAAATCTCTTTTTCTCTTCCTCTCTCACACACTCACTCATTGTCTATACCGCTTTATCCTGTGGAGCCTATCTCAGGAGACTTAGGGCAAGAGGTGGGGTACACCCTGGACTGGGTGTCAATACAGAAATCACATATATACAGTATACTCTATATGTTATACTCTATATGCATTCGTTCAAATCCTGTCTTGCCGGAGTAATGAGACAGTCCAAACTTTATTTGAAACAATTGTTGATGTTTTTCACGTTCCCTTCCCTGATTCTATTTAAATAAGCGTGTCTATCTGATACTTTATTTCCACCCTGGGATATTACTGATTCATTGCGAGGCTGATGCTCCTACTTAGAAGTTTCCATTATCACCTAGAAGTCAGAATTGGCTGCCTAATTTGTGTGACTTGCCTCACTCTGAAGCTATAAAGGTAGCTGAGAATCATTCAAAACAGATTTTTTTTCTTCTTCTTCCTTTTTCAGAACAAAGTGCAGGTGGTAAAGCAGCAGTTATGCATGCCATGTAGGCGAGAGTGATGCCATGCTGTCTGCTCCTGACAACTTGTCTAATGCCTCAGGGACAAAACCATACCTAAATATGGTGCTATTAAAGAAAGCAATGATTTCTTTCTGTCATATATATATATATCCATTTCTTGTCCTGTCTTTATTATTGGGTCACTTGCTCATTTTATTGTCACCATTTTGAGCCTAGCAGGTGTCTTGTATTAAATTGCCCTCTTTGTGTGTCTGCGGCAATAAATGCTCAATTACATACAAATGGGGCATAGTTCTAGGAAGGTGAGTTTGTGGCAGATAAATGCTTTAGCACGTCCTTATACCCCCTAGCATCTTGAGCAAAACTGCAGCACAATTTTATTTGGGGAGCACACAGGTAGGCCACCTCTGCCTGAGTGTTGAATCATCCACTTTTTAGTTATCCAGCCACTTCAGATTGGTCCTTGACTGTACAGAGACCCTCACCACTCACGAAGCCTTGTTTACTAAATGCTGCCATTAAGACTGTAATATCGCAGCAGCAGCCCAGGTTGAATGAGGGCAATAAATATGATTGTGTGTGTGTGTGTGTGTGTTTGTGCAAGCCAGAGGATAAGATCCTCAAAAAAAAAAAAAAAAAACCCTCATGCTGGGATCTGTGTCTGTGTGCATGGGTGTCTTAGCGACTGTCAGCTATGAAAGTGTGCAGGTATAGAACATCGCCTGCTGTCGAAATAGTCATGGCACAAATGCTGCAGCATATGTTCTTAAATTCCTGTTTTTGTTTAATAGCAAACAAGTTGATGTTCAAGTTCATGGTAAATGTCCCAGCTGAGCAGGGTGCTGTGATGATCTGTAACAGCATGTTTGGTTTTTTTTGTACCTGTTTTTAATTGATTAAATTCCCAGCAGGAAACGTAATATTGTGTGACACTGTCATATCATTTTGTTCTAATTAGGTTGTGATGTCATGCATCCAAAACACAACACTAAAGTTATTTTTAAAAGTTCTAAAGTTCTATGTTCTATGACTCTAACGTATTATTAATTAGTAAAATTGCATTGGAACATTTGAAAATTACATTCAGTGAGTGACCCCAACACAATGTTACACATGCAACCTCAAAACCAAATATCAACATTTACAGCGCTGTGGTTTGGTTATTGTAGATGTGCTCTTACTCGTCTCATCAGCAGGTTCCCTGGGTAACCAGTGGATAGCATGTGGCACCCTCATCTTAATAGCCTGAGGTCAAGTCCTAGTCATGCAACCAGCTTACATACTAGGGAATATAATGTATATATTTAAGCTGTATTGCCATGAAAAAGTATTCATCTCCTTCCTGAATTTTTACTTATATATATATATATATATCATACTTGAATAATTTACATTATCAAAATGCACTTTTTAAAAAAACAAGATTGTTTATTAAGAGAAAAAAAAGCAGCCCAAATCCCTATGTAAAAGAGTAATTCCCCCCTTGCTAAATCAAGCGAAGTTAAATTTCTCTTGCCACGCGCACACCTTGCCTGATTATTTTCAGACCTTTTGAATCAACAAAAATCACTTAATTATAACCTCTCTGACAAAGTAAAAAGTAAAAAGCGACCTGATCTAAAGAAATTCAAGAACAAAAGAGAAACAAAGTATTGACATGTATCAGTCTGGAAAAGATCACAAAGCCATTTCTAAGGCTTTAGGATTACAGCAAACCACAGTGAGAGACATTATCCACAGATGGCGAAAACTCACCAAAAGTCTCGTCTCAAATTTGCCAAAACACATCATGATTATCCTTAAGACATTTGGGCAATATATTGATATTTTTTTAATGACTGATATTTTTGGACAGTGTGTATCCTGTTACATCTGGTGTAGAGCTAACACAGCATTTCATAAAAAGGACATCATACCAACAGTCAAACGTTGTGGCGGTACAGTAGTGTGTTTTTTCTCCTAAATAAATGAAATAATCATTTAAAAACTGCATTTTGTGTTTATTCGGTTATCTTTATGATCTGAATCATTTAAAATGTGAGAAACATGAAACAAATGATACATAAATCAATCAATTAATCAATTAATTAATTAATTAAAATCTGGAGGGGGCAAATGCTTTGTCAAAGCACTTTAATGTACCATTGTTTTGGTGCCATTCTATCCACATTCTCCCAATGTACATTGGTCCAATATAATTTTATTAAAGTAATTCACAAATATCCTAATAGCAACAGGATTCCAACATCTGTTTCACTTTCAAATGAGTGTTTCCACAACATTTAATAAACTAATACAGCTTCAGTCAATTTTTTATGAAAATGCTATAGTATGTTTTTATTTAAAGTGAGGTAGGAAGTTTGGTGCTATTTAAATAGAATTTAATTAGACAGCAAACTGTTACCCTCAGGGCAGTGAAACTCACTCACTCATGCATCATCTATACCGCTTAATCCTGTATTCATGGTCACGGGGGCCTGGAGCCTATCCCAGGAGACATAGGGCTCAAAGCAGGGTACATCGTGGACAGGGTGCCAATCCATCGCAGGGCACACACATTTACACACTACGACCAATTTGGGATTGTCCAATTAACCTAACCTACATGTCTTTGACTCTGGGAGGAAACCGGAGTACCCGATGGAAACCCACCAAACACTGGAACATGAGAACATGCAAACTCCATGCACACAGAGACGGGAATCGAACCTGGCCAGGAATTGAACCTGCACCCTGGAGGTGTAAGGCGACAGTGCTAACCACTACACCACCGTGCCGCTGCCAGTAAAGCTATTTAAAATATTTTGGTTGTATCACCATAAATACGTCTTTTGTACCATTCGTTGGGGTGTTGTTCAAAAAATGGACATTTGAATATACTGTAATTTACCTTTAAGGGTAAGGGTAGATTAATTTACGGTACATAATTGGGCCCTAAGAGCCACTTTTGTACCTTTTTTATATCTAAAAGTCAAGTTTTAAGACTACTACATGCCAGGTAAAAGATGCACAAAAATTCTTTAGTGATAAGCAAATTTGGTATCAGGTTTTTAAGAGTGATTGATTCTAGGAGTAAGAGATTTAGTCATAGATTTAGTCATTAGCTTATGCATCATTAATTTGCATTGAAAGACATAAAAATGCATTTTCAGACATAAAATGTTATAAATATTAATACAATAAAAGACTGAAAAACATATTGAATATGTCCACATCAAACTGACTGAAATCTTATTTCATATTTGTTGTATATTCATTATAGCCTCATGCTACATTTATAAACTTACAGATGCAGCAGTCATTTTTCAGGTGCAACAGAAATGAACCTAAAACTTCACACACAAAGAAAGAAAGAAAGAAAGAAAGAAAGAAAGAAAAAAAGAAAGAAAGAAAGAAAGAAAGGTCACAGCCAAGTGTGAATGTAAATTTCAACATCTTTATTCATCTACATACAATAAGAATCAACACTGCGATACTCTTAACTACACATTTCCTTTACACCCCTAAAACTGGCCTAGCAGTTGAGTGCTTTTGCATGGTCCATCTCACCTCTGATTATCCATACTGCCCTGTGGGGCCCTGTCACATTAGAGATGGTGATCACGAAAGTGCTCTTATTGCATTGGCAGAGACGGTTCACCTCGCCCATATGTCGCAAAGCCTCAGATTCAATCAGTCTTTATCTACTCCTCTGGCTCTGTCGCTCTCAATCTTACAAAACAGCCATCCACCGACACCATGGCTAGTAAGTCTCTGAAGTAGCTCTTCAAAAGCCCAAAAGCGGACAAGAGTCCTTTCAAAGCACTTCATTTTAAACTCAGTCTAACAAGACAAACATGACCGTGTCATATACATATAATAGCAGGTGTTGAATGCTGTCCTGTGATATCTTGTTTCCATCATTCACTGTCAAGAAAACAGCATTAATGTCATCATATCTGCTGTATGCTTATAGTTTTTTTTTTCTTTAACAGAAAAATAAATGTAATGCTTCAAAATTTATTTATGCAAATATTATTTATGCAATTGCCAAGGTTACATTCTTCCATGTTCACATCTGTATCTGTTTATCATGACTGAATCTGCTCAGGAACTATGCATCCCATTAATACACTTTGGCTTACAAGTATTTAGTCCACCTTGGACTATAACACCCAGCACAACACTTCAAGGTGACATTCACTGTCTGATCATCACTGTATGACCATGTGCACCTGTTCCCAATCACGACCACCAATAATCTGGACTCTTCAATGTGTAATGAAGTAATGTTCATGGTTACATAATTATCTAAACTTACCAAGCCCTGCAACGTCTTGTACTGTTTTTACCATGTTGTACCATTTCGCTTTTTACCATGTTGTCATTCTCTGGCGTAGTTGTTTGGATTTGCCCCAGCCACCCAAGCTAATAATTGGCATACTGCCTGACCCTTTTCTTGATTATGCATTAAGTTTGGAATGTGTTAATCTGTGCCAGTTATCATTAAATAATCAAACTCACATTTGCATTAATCTCAGTGTCTCTATCCTGACACAATTTGGTGGTTCCAATATTAATATATATATATATATATATTTAGATATGAACTCTAAAGTGGATGCATTCTAAATTGGAAAGTGTTTTATTATTAAATAAATACTATTCATTTGGAAAAACTGAAGGGAAAAAAATAGAATTTGAAATTACACTGTCAGCATGGTATGTACTATAAGTTCTTCTCGGTCACTTAACCCAATAATTTGAGGTCAAGATATGTGCAGGTCTGTTTTTTATGCCTATTCTTGCACCATTTTTGTGCATGTGTGGTCCTATTAGATATATTTCCACTAAACCAGACAATCAGAAACAAGTATGTTCAGAAGCAAAAGCAGATTTATTGGCGAAGCATGGTAACACGCACAAGGAAATTAGTCGCAGTTGACGGTGACTAAAGAAATAAATTTTATGTTCATACTGGAATATTTACAGACAATTTGCAGGACACAGGAAATACACAACATACAAGGACTAAATGTAATGGTGTTGTGTTTAAGAGTAATGGTATTGAGTCGATTTATGAAAAACATGTGAAAGTTTGTGAGGTGCATTGTGTATGTGTGCATGCTCTGAGTCACACAGAACAAAAATTCCCCACAAAAGCACCAGTATATATTAGCATTCTTGTTTATATTGTATTTTTTGAAGAATATAACCTGTTGAAATAAGCAGTCGTGTGCTCATTACATCCTGTTTTTCACCAACGCTAGAGCTTGCTTTTGTCCTTTCCATTATCCAGCATGTTGTAGCAGCAATATATTCCTCTGATGACTTCCTGTGGCTTGTGTCTTCAGTGCACCACAAAAAGAAGAAAAATTCATTTCTGTGTCTCATAAAAGCTACTACAATAATCCAACCCAATTGTATTTGTTTTAGAAAAGCACAGAAGCTGGAGGTATGCTGCAGGAAAATTTTCTCCTCTTAGTGTCCAGATTCAATATAGTTAGTATTTACCCAGAGTGATTTCCGTCAGTGGAACAGGGACTGCCAGAGAAACAGAAATGATCAATTACACTCATCTTCAGCCCTGGAAACCCACTTTTGCTATCATCTCAGAGGATTCATACTAGTGAATAGTTAAGTTACCAAAGCCTGTTCATAAAAATAACAGCTCCTATCCAAAGCTTTGATCTGTTAGTTGTTTTTTTTTTTTTTGATGAAGCAAAATATAAATAAAACATGTATAACTCCTTTGATGTTAGTTATCAAAAATGTGATCTTTATATTTTTTGCGCTTTGCATGTGGTATACAGATGTAAGAATATAAACATTGTGCAAAACCTGCTGTTTTATATGAAGGTAATAGACCAGGGTGTAATGTGTTGAAATTGGATTATTTTCATGTTTGCACAGCCTGAAGTATTTTATCACATAATAATTTGCCAGAGATCAAAGTGGTTAATTGATCAAAGAAAATTGAACAAAGTGTCATTTTTATCAGGAAAAACTGCAAACCTTATGAGGTAAGCAACACTTTATATATTTAAGAAGAGGTAATTTAGTACATATTTATCTTATTAAAACAACATACTGGTAGAAGTTTGCCACTGTCAAAGTTTGCCACTATATGTTGCTATGCAATGGATGTCATATTCAACATACATTCATACATTGGTCAGCCATAACATTTTAACACAAAACATTAAGCACAACATTATGCTTTGCTTTGACGCCTGGGCAGCTCTGGCACCTCAGATGGGGTGTCTGGGCACTGGGACATTGGCAGCAGATCCTTGGGGTGCTGTGGCCTGTGGGGTGGGGCGGCCTTTATGGATTGGAATTTGGGCTGCACTGGGGTTCTGGTGCCTTTCTCTCATGGCCATGATGACTTTTTCCAGTGCGTTGTGCTGCATTTATTTATTTATTTATTTATTTATTTATTTATTTATTTATTTTAGACAGGCTAGCCTTTGCCTCCCTACAGGCATGAATGTTCTTGGGTTTGAATTATCCTTCTCCAATTGGCTGGTATATAATTGATGATCGATATTAATGTGTTAATGTTGCCTGATGTTAATGTTATGGCTGATCGTTGTATAGAGAGTGCTGCAAATAACACATTTTTGTGTGAGACTTGTTTTGATATTATGGAATAGCTGCGAGACAAAGTAACAGAGGTGGGTAGAGTAGCCAGAAAATGTACGCAAGTAAAAGTAGCTGTACTTCAAAATAAAATTACTCGAGTAGAAATAAAAAGTAGTCATCCAAAATATTACTCAAGTAAGTAAAAAAGTATTCTGTGAAAAGACTATTCAAGTACTGAGTAACTGAGCAACTTGTCATTCGCAATGTCTGATTTGTGTGTGTGTATGTATGTATGTGTGTGTGTGCGGTGTGTGTGTGTGTGTGTGTATATACAGTATGTATACACACACACACACACACACA
>QMIH01000016.1:404094-420782 GCA_003987875.1 Clarias batrachus | reverse complement strand
TGTCATGCACACTCGTAACACGACCGGCACTAGGACCCGGAAGTGGTACGGTCGGGTTCCAGGAAGCATAAAAGGAGACAAAATGGCGCTTCACATTGCTCAGTCATTGAGTTCGCCCATGCCTTTGCTGACGCTACGCCGACTATTCAACCCGAGTACTCACCGATTCGGGTTGCTTCTTTGATTGAGTGTGTGTTGCTAGAACGCGGGTTTATTTGTGTAGATCCTTGCTCTTGGCGTAAGAGAGTTCTTAGACTAATTGCATGGTTATCCTGCCTATTCGTGCTGCTTCCGCGTTTGGGTTACCTTCCAATTTAAAATAATTCCTGTCTGCAATCTTGGGGTAATCCTGTACAATCAACTATACCGCTGATGTTCTATAACATCATAATTATTCTCCCATTTTTCTCCACACTCAGTCTCTCAGGAGCTTGTTCATTCTTTTACTTGCTCTGCCCCTTGTTTTCAACCATGCTAAGCTCTTCCACATCACCCCATTTCTCTGCTCCCTCCCCTGGCTTCCTGTAGCTGTCTTCATCAAATTCAATCCAGTGGATGCTTGCCTACAAAGTCAAAAAATGCCCCATCAACCACTTACTTTACCTCAAAGTACTTTTCACACTCTGTATTGCACCATGTTTCCTATGAGCTTCTAGAACGGCTCGACGGGTCCCAACATCTGTCAGGGATTGGAGATGACGTGCATCTACAGTAGACTTTTTTCTTTAGATGTCTGTAAGCAATGACTAAAGACGTATGTGCTTTGTAAGTTTTTTGGGTTAATCCCAACATCACCTCCAAAGGGAGGGAGGGAGGGAGGGAGGGAGGGAGGGATGAATGAATGAATGAATGAATGAATGGTGGTACTTCAATTTGGTAATCCAGTGGACCAGTGTAAGGATAGCACTTCTGTAAGTAGCTCTGGTTAATGGTGTCTGCCAACTACCATAAATGTAAATAAAAGTAAAATAAAGATTACCAATTAAAAGAAATCACCAATTACTCTGCAATTCATGTAAATATTTAAAAGATTCTCCCTTTTCCTCAAAGTTTTTGTCAGTAATTTAACTTAGGAATTAGAAAAATAATTGTAGAAAAGAAGCATTTTCTCTAACGCTCTCAGACCAAAACATTATTTAAGGTATCAGGCAAGAATTTAAGAAGGCACCTTTGGCAGGCAATGAAAAATGACTTCTTATAGTTTGTATGCATTAGAATGGCCCAGACTCAAGGTTATGGATGATACAGATGTAGTTGTACAGTGCAAGGATGTCATACAGAGAATTTAATGATGCACCACTGACAACAATATATCCAAAAGCCCTAAGTCTGTAAAATTCAACAGCAAAGTCCTTATATTCATGTACATTAAGGTTGTGTGAATGTTTTCCGTGTTCACGTTAGGAGGAAAAATATCATATTTTCAAATGGTGGAAAAGCATGTTATACTGTTATATACTGCCTGGACAAGAGAAAAGTCTCAATTTCAGACACATCATTGACCATATCATATTGGTCTGCATCAGGCAAAGAATACAACTAAGGAGATTCGAAATGACTGAAATTAGGTTAAGGACCCTCCAACACACATGTTTTTTCACAGTTGCTATGAAACATTTCTCAGATTATCCTTAATAGTTGCAACAACAACAACAACAACAAAAAAACTCCATTTCTCTAAGCAATTTGGGCAATCAATTTCACATAATTAATTACCTTCCTATCAAGTAAAGTATTCAGACACAGTGACGGTAGCCACACAGGTTAGTTTTGCGCAATAGCTCATTTCAGTCATTTCGAATCTCCTTAGTTGTATTCTTTGCCTGAGTAGTGTGCAGTGGGTGTACAGTATCAAATCTTCAAAATCAGAACTCGGAAACTCAGTTGATAAAACCCTTACCTTCGTTATCCTTCAACAGAATTGAGAAGGTTTTAATCCAAAACAGAGTCTTAAAGCATTTAAACTAAAACGTGTAACCGACACTGCTGGCAACGTTATTTTTAGGGGTCAGTGAAATCCTGGTGTTGGAATCAGACTGAGGGTTCCCTCTTGCTCACTATGTCAAAATATTTATCACAATATATCACAAATATTATGAAAAAACAACTGTGAAAAATAAATGATTAAAAAATCCAAGCAACTCCTGATAAACAAATTTGCTCAGCAGCTGGATATGATACTGGATATGATCCGATGATAACATTGGTATAAAAATTTTAGTTTTTGTACCAGAAATCTGAAAATATGCATGACTAAAATCACCCAAAACGCCACTTAATGTGTGATTGGATGTAACTGATTACAAATATGTCAGTAAACATGTCAGTGCCTTTTGTCAATATCTACAAGTGATATTCAAAGTATTTTTTCAAACATATGTGAACCAGTGTAAGGAAATATGTATCACCTTCATTAAGCTTTTGATAAAAGTGATTGAAAAATCACAAGGCTGAACTTCTGTATGGTATATATCAGTTTCAACAGTGCAATGTTATGCTTTGATTGATTGCAGGAGACTTGACAGGATTCACATTTACAGTACAGGCCAAAAGTTTGGACAAACCTTCTCACACTTTATTGTGTTCTTCAGCCCAAACGCGTCTCTTCTGCTTGTTGCCTGTCCTTAGCAGTGGTTTTCTAGCAGATATTCTAGCATGAAGGTCTGATTCACACAGTCTCCTCTTAACAGTTGTTCTAGAGATGTGTCTGCTGCTAGAACTCTGTGTGGCATTGACCTGCTCTCTGATCTGAGCTGCTGTTAACCGCCGATTTCTGAGGCTGGTGACTCGGATGAACTTCTCCTCCTCGCAGCAGAGGTGACTCTTGGTCTTCCTTTCCTGGGGCGGTCCGCATGTCAGCCAGTTTCTTTGTAGCGCTTGATGGTTTTTGTGGCTGCACTTGGGGACACTTTCAAAGTTTTCCCAATTTTTCGGGCTGACTGACCTTCATTTCTTAAAGTAATGATGGCCACTCGTGCTTTTTTTCTTGCCATAATGCAAATTCAACCTCTTTGAATGAGAAGGTGTGTCCAAACTCTTGGTCTGTACTGTACACTTTTGACCTTTTTTTTTGTACTGTAATTTGTTGACAGACCATGTCATTGAATACAGGAAAGAAAAAGACAAAACTGTTTAAAAGCACTACATAGCACAAAGAAAGAAAATACAAAACTAGAAATGTTAACATGGGAAACACCCCTTAGGCAGAACTCTACTTGCAGCACAGTATAGGGAATTATAGTGCTGTCTTTTTTTTTATTTTTATTTTTTATACACCTTTTAATATTCCTGTCTGTCGGGCCACAGATTCTCATCAACATCACAATGCAACATAGAAAGAATATTTAGCAATATCTTACTTATCCAGGCTCTGCAGGCACCTGCTCTTATCAAGCTGCATCAATGGCTACTAGCTGTTTTAGACTTTTGATTGATCATTGGTTGAGCTAATGCTTCCAACATTCCTTTTTATTCAGGAAAGTCAAGATTCATCTGAAAATAGTTCATTAATTCAGACCATTGTCACTAAAAGAACTAGAGAATTCTCACTAAAAGAACACAAAAAGAAAATATGCTTGATTGATTATTACAACTGTTTCAACCAGTTTGTATGTTATGATGTACAGTATGTAATGAACGAACACATCAATGTTTTGTGTGTATGATTATTCAACAGAACCACCATGATAAATGTTGATCATCATGCCATAAGCAGTTGATGATGTGAAGACAATTGTATATTATCATTTGCATGAATGTGACAAAGCATTTGGGGGTGTGTTCAAAAGAATGAGACATTATGTCTATGAAGTGCACAAGTGACAAGATGATGGAAGGAGGTTATACTACAAGTTTTGAAAATTTCAACATTGATCGGAAGAATGTATCCAAACAACTAAGAAAAACTGAACAATAACCTGGAAGGAGACTCTCGAATGGTCAACTTCATAACTCATTTTTAACCCAGAAAGACACACTCTCAAAGGTTTCATCCAACCATTTTTAGCCTTGATTACACTGTAGCACACAGTGTGGTGGCCAGTTCAAAAAATGATTCCTCATGCTCTTTCACAATTTGAGTTCTGGATATGCCTGTGCCGTCAGGGAAGAAAAACTCCACAGATTTGATATCCTGGTCATTCAGTACATTCAGCTGACTTTATTTTATTGCCTCACAATGCTGCTGAGCCTAGATCTGACCAACACAATCTCATAACACTGCTTCCAGAGGCTTGTACAGTGGTCATAATGTATGATGTGCATCGCTCAATGTACTTCCCTTCATACCCTGATGCATCAATCGCTCACCTTTTTCTATTGATCCAAAGTCAAATATTTACACTACATAACAAATTTTGTTCTGATTAGCCTCACCAATAAGCTTATGTAACAAATGTAAAATAAACACTAGCAAAAATATTCAAGTGCCCAGTGATAGATTCTTCTTTTTTTTTTTTTAAATAAGGTTCATCTGTTTATAGTGTTGTTGCGTCGAATCGTAAATATATGAAAAGTTTTAATATAGAAAAGGAAGCAGTTATCTGGACTCTAACATAAACCAATCATACTGTGATCATAATCTCTCTCTCTTGCTGTCTCTATTTGTTGTTCTGTTAATCACTCCTTTTTTAGCTTAATCATGTAAAATAATACAATGTCTGTTTTATTATTATTATACATATGATTACCCATATTATTATTATTATTATTATTATTATTATTATTATTATTATTATTATTATTATTATTATTATTATTATTATTATTATTATTATTATTATTATTATTATATGCATTATTATTGTTGTTGTTGTTGTTGTTGTTGTTGTTGTTATTGTTTTCGTTATTTTTATTATGGTGTGATGTCTGAAAAATTTTTCAGAAAAAGCACATTTATGTTATGTTGCACGTTTTTTTACAAACATTTTTAATAATGTTGGAAATCTTCATATATTTGTAAATGCAAATCTATGTTTAAATACACTGACCAAAGTATATATCGTTCTGCGTTTTACAAGAATTAAGCAGCCTTTCTCAACATCAGAAGCTTCCACATGTACGAGGTACTAATATCTCATTACTTTCAGATGACACTATGTCTCTGCTTTCCCTTCACATCTTACATAAAGCAGCTTGAATCAAGTTTGCAATCTTGGCTTAACCATGTAATCCACAGAGGAGGCGATCAAAGAATATAATCCATTTTGAGGACACAGTTCTCAAACTCAAATCCCAGGTTAGCACACTGCTGCACTGATGCAGGATTGAGGGGTGAAATACCTGAGCAAACCATGGAGGACCTCATGAAATCACATACTGTATGCACCTGCCTCCTCTTTATGACCTACTTCATGACGTTTAGTGTTTGGAATAAATTATGAAACCCTGCTTGTTTACATATGAACTACTAAGAACTAAGAGCTGTGTGCATTAGGCATACTGTAAGAGACTAGTTTCACTTGATGACAAAGTATTTTTGAATGTTGTGTTTTGCATTCAAAATGTGCAAATTTTACAGAAAATTCTTAATATTAAAAGTAATTACAAAATAAATATCGATATTACTAATGATGATCAAGTAAGTGACCAATTGTGATGCAAAAGTACACGTATGCCTGTAATAATTCATGTAGGGCATTGGTGGCTCCAATTGGTAGGTTTCTTACATGCCATGTGGACGGCCCGGGTTGGATGCCCAGACAACGGCCAAAAGCCCAGCCGCTGGATGCAGTGCAGGTCCGGGTTTACTGTAATTGGAGGATTGCGTCAGAAAGGGTATCCGGCACAAAACCTGTGCCAAGCTTGTGTGCAAATGGGATGGTCAGTTGTGGCCAACCCTTGCCAGGAGCAGCCGAAAGACCAACAACATGCCTGTAATAATTCATGTATTCATCTTTAATAAGTGCTTTATCCTTGCTATTGTTGTGAAAGATTTGAAATTTGTCCCAGGAACACTGAAATGCTAGACATACACACACACACACAGGGGCAAGTTAACGTTGCCAGACCAATAGTATTTTGGAAGGTTTGAGGAAACTAATGGCCCTCCAGGTAACCCACATGAACACAAGCAGCCTTCACACACAGTAAATATCTCGAGCTCGGGATTAAAACGAAGACACTGAAGCTGTGAGGTGACAACATTACCTGAGTTTTCTAGTCACTTATTTTACTCATGATTTGTGCCGGAGCAATTTTCCATGGCATCACTACAAGTATTTCTGACTACAACAGTCTCTGGAATGCTGGGCATATTTAAAATAATATGACTTTGAATTCACGGACCTTTGTACGAGCCAAAAAGGGAGATATTTATAATTTTCTCCTCTTTTTGCTCTTAATCCTGTTCCTTACAAAATTTGCAAAAACTGTGCGCTTAATGCACTAATTTAAGCTTTTACTCAGACGCACAGAACATGCCTTAGATTGTGCCGACAGCTTAGACAGTTTTCTTCGGGTCTGGTTTGTATATGAAAAAATGTTTATAGATAACTTTAGATTTTAACATTAACACCAAAGCAGGCAGCTTGCTTTTATTCATACAAGTGTTTTATTTAGTAAGTCATAGTAAAGCACAAAAAGGTCTGTCAGGAGGTTTTTTTTGTTTGTTTGTTTGTTTACATACAACAATCTGGTACTTTCTGTTTTGTTTTTCTTTCTTAAATATATTTGCACAGCTTTTAACACTGTATATGCAGTGAATCAATCATCAATGTATTGGCTGTACGATTATTCAACAGAGAACCACTTTAATGCATTTTAATCATGACATACAGCAGACAATTGTACATAATCATTTGCATGAATGTGACTAAGCATTTGCAGTAAGAGATGCTGTTTTATAATGTGCGCAAGTAAGTAGATGATGGAAAGCGGTTGCACAAGCTGTGTTGAAAATTTCAATACTAAAAAATAAACCCAAACAACTAAGAAAAACTGTATTAAAACCTGGAAATATAGCATTGAAAGGTCGACTTTGTGTAAGAAATAGGGTCAGACAAAAACATGTCATATGTACAAGGTCAATATCAACAAGGTCAGTTTTGAGGTACAGTTTCATATAAGTGCTGGAAATTAGTTTACATTTGTGATTATTTATTGGCATGTCAAAGTTCGGGAATTTTTTTTTATATAGGCCAATACTTCTTTTCGTGAGGATTGACCTTTGACTTGCGGTTTTGACTTTCCTCAAAAAAGTTACTGTGCTTTGTTCCATGTGCTATGTTTAAAATGCTATGCATAATTGAATCACTTCAGCAATTGTGCAGCACGTGCAATATATGCACTGAAATGTATCGGTGTATTTTTGTAAGCTCTGTGTGAACTGAACTGAATGAATGAAAATAATTAACGTAATGCACATTAAACTTTGTTTAATACACCATAGAATTGAAGGAACTGAATAGAAACTACAGCATATACACTAGGATAAATGGGCATGCATGTTAGTTCTAATGTTGGCAATGTTCCAACATATTAAATATAAAAATGCCACTTAGCATAGTGTAAGGTTTGAAAGATATATATATTTTTTTGTGATCAGCTGTCAAGTTAAGTTTTACAAAAACGTACAAAATAAGAATGGCATTTTGACCATGTGAGTAAGAATTATCTTTGAAGTCAGCAGGTGATGTGCCCTAATACGCCCCAGAGACTAGCTAAAGACTAAAGACAATTTAACTAACTTATTTAAATTGAGTTGTTCCCTACATGCTTATCTTTTATTACATGATCTATCACGGGAGCCTGGAGCCTGTCCCAGTAAACTGAGGGCACGAGGCCCTGCACAGGGTACCAATCCATGGCAGGGCACACATGCACACGCACACACACACACACAACGGACAATTTGGAGCTCCAGATTAACCTAATCTGCATGTCTTTGGACTGTGGGAAGAAACCGGAGTACCCAGAGTAAACCTACCAAGCATGAGGAGAACATGCAAACTCCATGCACACAGGCCTAAAGCAGGAATCAAACCCTCGACCCTGGTGGCCAACGTGCTGCCAAACTGACTTTTATTTAATATTTTAAAATTAAAATGCATTTAATTTTCATTTTCAAATCAACAGGTTGAAACTAAAATCTTTTGATAAATAAACCCTTTTGCCTAATGATACAAAAGTGTGCTTTTTTTTTTAAATAATCTATTTTAAAATATAAACCAGGGTTATATGTTAGACCAGGGTCCTACCGCTATTTATAACAAGCGATGGCTCTTGACAGTGGAGCTTAAGCCCTTTAGGACCCACTATAAAATCCACCAAGGTTGCCTGCAAACTCTGCACCAAACCCATTATGTCTGTAGAGAGACCTGAAGAGAAAATTGTTCTTTTCAAGGCTCATCATCAACATGAACTTAACCTACTGTGAAACAGGCAGACATTGGCAGGGGACCAGAAATGCTGGCTTCGACATGCCAAACGCAGTATGTTTTCCCAAAGAAAAGACACAGCCTTCATCTGCAGAGACACTGTGGGGTCGGCTTCAAGTCAAGAATAAAGAAAGCGAGAGCAGAAACGTCTTTCGGAACCACAAGGGTGCACTTTCGGGCCCACATGCAGAGACATCGGCATGGAAATATTTTCAGAATACAGCTTCAGAATAATATCTGCAGATATCTTGAGAATAATATAGAGCTTTTGTTTGTTTTTATAAAGAGAGAGAGGGAGAGCGACAGAGCGAGAGAGAGAGAGAGCACTTGTCTAAAGATACCCTTGTTTGTCTACCTCCCATGATGTCTGTCCATCAAATTGCTCTCTCTCTCTCTTTCATAGTAAAAATTCATCTATAAAAAAAAATTAATAATAATTCAATTATGTCCCATTATGTCAAACCATGTGGTTATGTCATCATTAAAAACTTGGTGTATGTAAATTGACCTCATAATTTAATTTCTTACTCAAATAGCAACTAATTTTCCACCATGTGCTTCACATCTGCACTTTACTATAAACTCTCAAGATTAGTGTATTAAAAAGCAATCATTGCGAGAAAAAAGTATGGCTTACCGTGAGCATACATGCATATACACAGCCTGACAGCATTTAACCTAAATTGTTGTCCTTTTTTCTGCATGATGCAAAAGACCTCACAAACTTTTTCTATTCCCAGTATGTACGCACATCTCAATATAGCTACATTAATTGTCGATTTTATGCTTTGTATGTATATGTATACTGTAATTACTAGTATACATGATAAGTGCTGTGTTCTGAGATGATACTCTGTTCAACACCATTCAACTGGATGTGATTTACAGTAAGTGTTCATGGACAATCTGTTTACTTACCTGTATTCCTCCTCTCCTCTCACTCCCTCTGATCTATAAGCTGCTTTTATCCACAGCATTATGAATACTGGGAGCATTTTGCTCTTCGCTCCATTTCCAGTAAACCTTTAAAATGACTCTGTGTGAAAGGGATGACAAACATTTAAAACATGTTTGAACTGACATGTCTAGCGCTATCATGCCGTGTTCAAAGTGACTTATTTTGCCGGTTCCTTTCAGAACTAACCGATGCTGAAAATGCTTCTTGGCTTCATTAATGCACATACTGCAGTCATGTGATGTAGGACTTGAGATTTTGGGCTTACTATGTTTGATAAACATAACAACTAATAATATAATAAACAACTTACTGTAGAATATAAAATGTACTATATGTAATGTCATTGTTTTCTTTCTACATTGTTTCTCATACACAAGGGAATTAATTATGCACACAATGGAAAAACATCTATTTGCTGTTCACAATATATACTCACCCTCCAGATTAACAGGAACAAAGGTCTTCCTACTTATTCATACAATTATCAAATTACCCATTCATGTGGTAGCTGCACAAAACAAAAATAGCAAGGAGATACAAGTCAAAGCCCCAGTTGGTGTCCACGAATGTGACCTCAGTGAACATTATTTTACTTGAGTTGGATGGACTGTTCAGCAATTCAGTGGCTGATTTCCACAGATTTTTATATATAATGTATGTAACAAGAATGGAAGTGTATTATTATTATTATTATTATTGTTGTTGTTGTTGTTGTTATTATAGCTTCTAGTGATTATTTTTATTTTTTATGAAAGTGAATGGCAGGACAGGATGTCTACAGTACTTCAATAACCTCCCTTTACAACCAATTATGATCAAAACAATATTTCAACATCTTGTTATAATATTTGGACAATGAGGACTGCAAGATAGTAAGGTTATCCTAGACTGTGAAATGTTAGACAGTGTCAAATTCTCTCAAGCGTTTCCCATTTCTCATGTCCTAATACTTCCAATGGCTCACTGGAACCCTTTTTTGGTTCCCAGAACTTAGCTAGAGCATGTTAATGACTTTTTGTTCTTTGATGTAACAGATGTACATTGACACAAGGCATTTGGCTGAAAACGTAAAAACGCTGTTTCTATGCTGTTAAGAAACCAGAGATAACATTCTGACTCTCCTTCTTTGTGCTTGACTGTGTCTCTCGCTATTGGCAAGGATAATAAAGCACAGCAGACAGACTGAGCAACTCACTCTTTAGCTTAATTTGTAAACTAATATAAGATGTAGGAGGAATCTGTTAGTTTAAACTGATATCAAGTCAAAAAAATTTAATTCATCGGTCAGTATAACTGACTGAAATTAATGATTCAAAAAGAAGGGGGTAAATATTGCATGAGTTTTCAATATTGAGAGATGATAATTAATACATTACCCGGCCTCACTCGACAGTTTAGATGACGCTGATTTCAAATTGCTGGCAAGTTATAGTTCATATATCTGAGGTGTGCTTTTGCCCTGGTTTGTGTCAAAATTGTTCGGATTTTATCTACAGTATGACTGTTCTTGTTAAAATTAATTAATACATGTATTATTATTATTATTAATAATAATAATAATAATAATAATAATAATAATAATAATAATAATAATAATAATAATACAGTATATCATTCAATTATTTATAAATAAATAAATAAATAGCATATTTTCCATGTTCCAAGTCAAATTCCCCATTTGTTTTTTACACATTTGCATTTGCTATAAATAATTTTTAAAAATGATGATACAATTCATGATTGCTTATTGCACTCTATCAATGTCAAAAGACAGTCCACTTTTAAATTCAATGTCTACAT
Organism: Clarias batrachus; assembly: GCA_003987875.1. Lineage (NCBI taxonomy): Eukaryota > Metazoa > Chordata > Actinopteri > Siluriformes > Clariidae > Clarias > Clarias batrachus. Next base: position 409,649 of record QMIH01000016.1, on the reverse strand, counting down.
GCAAGTAGACATAAATATGAATATTTAAAAGACTATACAGCTACATGTTTAGGTACAAATGCATTAATTAATCAATAGGAATTAGTGAGCAAGGGCATGAGGTCATACAGCCATTTTGAAGTGTCTTAAATGTGTTTTAAACACTCTCAAATATGTATGAACTAATCAGTTTGAACAAACCAATTCAACATTGCATGCCTTCTTATTATCGGCTGCATCTGTTTCTCTTTAAAGACCCATTAGCCTGTGTATTTACTCTCCCATTTCCAGCTGTTTTAGAGCTTTTTTTTTTTTCTTGTGACAAATTTACCATCTGCTGTGCATACCTCTTTGAAAAGGTTTATGATGAACCATGTTTTCTCTCATGCAGTTCAGAAAGGAGCTATTGCTCATTTTTCAGCTAAATGCCATAGGCATAATTTCTAAGATGGAGCTAAATTTAGAGAATAAAATTTGATGGCAAAGATTCAGGTAACATCAGTTTACTTCAAAATAAACTAGACGCTATTACCTGATAATAATATGAAAGTTTGGCAATACTGTATACAGATTTTCAGAATGTTTGGGTATACTGTACACGTTATCCCGCATGACAAAGATGATCATGTTAACTGGCCTACTCAGATACAGTAGATAAATAGATTGGGACATAGACAGACAGACAGACAGACAGACAGGTATAGGCAATGCACTTGCAACCATCTGTTTTATTTTATTCTATGTTAAAATTATTATTAAAAAATATATTAAACCTGATTTTTTTTTTCATTTTTTGCTATTATCATCTTATTCCTTAGATGAGGCCAAGCCAATAGTGCAAAAATTAATCTAGCACAAGGCCCATGTTTGCACTTGTTTTGCTGTTTTAAACAAAAAGATCAATTGGATAGCATGTGGGACAAATCATAAGAGCTCAAATTCCACTCCTGTTTTCCTTTTTGTCTGTGCAGGGGCATACAGTTTAGCTCTTAAAAGGTCTGTTTGGTTGAAAAAAAAAAAAAAAAAAAGAAACCCAAACAGGTCTAGAGTTGCAGCCGAGGCTCTAAAATCTCTTCTCGTGCTGCAGTGGGACGAAAATATAATTAGCTGTATTTAATGGATTACTCTCATAGCGATAATAACATTCTTAGGTAAGTATATAAAATAATGTTCCCATATTAGCCAAACTCAACCTCAGGCCTCAGGAGAAAATGCCTAAGATAAAAAAAAAAAAAAAAAGAACTAAGATTACACTCTCACATAACCCAAACTAAGCGGAAAACACTTACTGAGTACTTAATTTGTACCTTTAGAGTACTCTGCAGATTACGTATCATCAATTAAAACACCAGATTATTTTAACTAGTATCTGGATCTGGTGATTTTCAAACCAAGCCGCTTAATTTCTATCTATCAGTCTATTTGGTAGACATCATTAAGGCTTATTAGCACTAACAGTATAAAGATCTGAAATATAAAAAAATGAAATTCCCTTTCAGCATACTGCTCTGAAGACCATTGGTGCTTCATTGGTCAAAAACGTGTGATAAACAGGTCTCAGCAGCATTACCACCCAACTACATTGTCCTGCATATGATGATGGCCCTCTGCCTGACTCGCATCACAACGGCGACATGGGTGTGAACTGTGAATCTGTAATATTGGCCTGACATGTTTTCACGCTTTCAGATTCACTTATGGAAAGTCTCTCACTTCCTTCCTTCCCCTGGGATATGAGACACTTTTAAAGCATGTCACACAAATTCGCTCTTCTTTAAAGACACACAATGCAGCAATATTCTGTGTGTGATTTGAGAACAAGCCCTGGTCTTGCCTTCAGCAGGAGTAACAGGAAAGTAGCAGGTTTCTACATATGTATAATTAATTGAGCAATATCACACGAGAGGGCGTGCTGTTGTGCTTGAATAGCAGCCTGGGCACAGACGGCAATCACAGTCGTGTTTCTGTGTTCTGGGGTTGAATCTAAAATAACCTTAAATGGAAAGCCAGTCCACAATGGTATACAATCACTTTTTCTATATCCCAAGTAGTGCCCTTGATTGGACTGTTACAGAGGAATTGGGGATTCAGTCTTGTGTTAACCCTAGGTAGTTTTGTAGCTTGCCTTAGGCATAAAACCTGTGAAACAGTTTAGAGGCATATAGGAACAACTTATAAGCAATTACTAAGAAGACAAAATGCTTTTTTATTTATTTTTTTCTGAAAGTGCTTCCATGATTGTTTTTTTTTTTAAGTTTTCTTCCTTCACTGCAGAGCATACAACCTATTTTCACCCACGCTGGTGACAACAGTTGATGCGGAGTGTTAGATATAGTTAAATGTCTCAGTGCTGTTACTGTCTATTATCACCACTCATGAAAAGGCTGTTTCCGATCACACTATACAGTCTAAACTAACTGTTATATAATAAGATTTATACAGCTTTATATTATATGAAATTATATATTACATATGACTGATTAGATTTGACTGATCATAGAATAGAGAAAAATCTATTCTTTTAAATAGTCAAAGCTTTGATGATGTCTTTCTCAATTTCTATTTCTGTCCACTTACTACCTACTAATCATTATGTTGACCCTCTCAATGATATTCCTCAACCTATTCTCTGCTTAAGGGCAAAACATCAATTGTATCTAAAGACCCTATTAACCTTTTTCACTGATGCACTTTAAAGCTTAGATTGGTATATATATAAATCCTAAGTGTACAGAATCAGTGAAGAAGTTCAGAATCTTGAAGAAAACATCACTGAGAAAGAAAATGTGTTGATCCATCCTACAACACACTTACATTTTGAGAATGAAAAAAAAAAACATGTTATTGGAAACCGAGTGATTCATAGAAAAAGAAGCTGCTCGCCATTTATGCCAAGGACAAGATTTATCACATGACAAATTAGAAGCTCAGCAGAAAATGCCATCTTTTTATCAGTAAACCGCCAGTAATGCTGAGAAAATGCAAGAATGTGGTGAGACATACAGTAAATGCCATCCAATCTTTTGTATGAGGTAGTATACTGTATGTCATGGTCTTATGTTACAGACTTCCCCAAAATGTTTACACACCCGTCCTGACAGCTGGTCAAAGAAGATATGGAGCATACTCTTTTATGTCTGAGGGCTTGAATGCTAAATTACTTATGGATCACACTCAATCCTCAGCACTAGGTTCTAAAGCTTATTTAGTTCAGCTTAGAGTTTTTTTTTTTTTTTTACACTATAGCACTGTGGAATGTTTAATTAGGATCGGTTAGGAGGTTAATTTCTCCACCTGGCTCAGACAGTAATTTCACTAGTGGATGCACTTATTCTGTCATATGTCATCATTTCTGTAGTGACAACTTATTCATAGTTTCGAATGGCCAAAGCATAACATAACTAGATAACAGATCAGTGGTGGCTTAACACCTAAAGCTCTCTGGCCAGGGGTATTAGTGGTGTTGGTATTCATCTCCGGTGTGAGCAGATTGTTGTAACAGATACAGTACAGCTGGACACACAGGAATGTCATCAGTGAAGAGGATAGTTTGACAAGCTGCATTTATATGCCTGGTTATTGCTTTGTTAGGTTTTGCTGTGATTGTACCATTAGTGTGTTTGTTTTTGCCTCATGTCACAGTATTTGAATTTCACTAAAATAAAGAGCTGCATTTGTATGAGCCGTTGTTTCTATTAACATGGGAACTTTTCATCACATCACCCTGACATTATTTATTTTTCTATTCCAGTATGCCACATCATAATTTATTCCTTACATAGTGTTATTTTTCTTAGAGAATTTTGAAAGAAAACTTTCAGCTTGTTCCTGTTTCCGTATATAAAACGAAAAAAGTGAACCCATTGTGGAAGATCTACAGGATGAAACAGGAAACAGCTACCATTTAACAATAGTCTCTCTCTCTCTCTCTCTCACTCTCTCTCTCACTCTCACTCTAGCTTTCTTTTGCTCACTTCCCATGCTTTGCTATAATCCCATTCTACTCAATCCACAATGCAATTGCTTTCTATTTGTCTCTGACACTCGGTAAGAGACAGTAGGATTCTCTTGCAAACTGACTCTGCTAACAGTCTGTCTAAAGCAGCACAACAAATGCTAGTTCTGTTCAGCTGTGAAATAGGATATTGATCGCCTTTGGCAAGCAAAAGGATGAGTGATCATGTAAAAACTAATATTGTAATTGTGCTATTATCTTTTATGCCATATTGTTTATTGATCAAGTTTTCCAAATGATTCCTTCATATATTTGTGTACAATATATAAGTTTGTGTTATGTTTCCTTTTTATACCATTTCGAATGTCAATTATTTCTAATGACTATTTTTAAAGTCATATACTCTATTATTAATCATCATCATGCACTCAATTTTCACACACCACTTCAGCACACACTCAACTCCACCAAATTAGACTTGCCTGTTCTGTGTTTTCAAGTCTGACATTATGCATGTATATTCTGGTACTTCCGTTCTTCATTCTGCATGACTTTTATTGCTCCTCCTCTTTTTGACCCTTAGACTGATTACACCATTTAATTTCTGTCAAATGCCAAATGGTATCATAAGCCCTCAGGTGCTTCTCATTTTCTGTTTTTTTTTGTTTGTTTTTATGTCACCAGGGTGCAGATGTGTGGTGCAGTATGGAATCAATCCAATCATCTGGGCAGTCGCTAAGAATTGATCAAATTCCAGTTGTGTACTGTGTAATGCTTTGATTTTGAGTGATGGCTCACCATTAAAAGATACCAAAAAAGATATATGAAATATGAAGCATACTTATTTGAATGCTTGTGCTCATCATACAAGAAATGCAGATAATGATTGCAATGCAATGACCAATTAAAATGTATTTTTTATGAGAAATTTATGACGATTTATGATAAAGTTAATCATCATCATCCTCATCAATTTCATCAGGCCAAACTGCATACGGTCACACTGAGAAATAAAAAATATATATTGTGACATCAGGTGAGCTCCATGTAGCACAATGTAAGGATGATGATGATGATGATGATGATGATGATGATGATGATGGTACGAATTATAATGAGGTTACTGATGTCACACAGTTTAATATCTATGTTTACAAAACTCAGTTAACAGAAGCTGTAAATGTAAAGATCCTTGGAAACAAACTGAGCAGCAAATATTTCATTTAACCGTCTTTAGCTTTTTAGTTCACACTGTGAGGGCCAATTCATGTGTGAAAAAGATTCTTCATGCTGCCAGATCCACACTTTTACTATTTCTACAATATAACAACGAAAAAACAATCCATTGATGGAATAATCTCGTCATTCAGTACATTCAAGGAGCTCATTTTCAATTTATTGATGCATAACATTGCTGAGCCTGGACTTGAGCACCTGAAGCGACTCCAGATCATGACATTACACTCTTTGAAAACCTGGACCAAAATCTGGACTCATCAGAACATGTGACCTTTTTCCATTGCTTTTTGCTCCATAGCATATTGAAGATTTTTTTCTCATCTCCAAAAGAGTTTTCCTTAAACACACAGCTGTTTAGATGTAATCCTGCATATATATATAT
>QMIH01000016.1:378803-393134 GCA_003987875.1 Clarias batrachus | reverse complement strand
TATATATTATATTATATACAGTATATAAAAATCTCAAAATTAACTTCAGACACCTGATGTGGAGGGAATATACATCCACTCTATACTGATGTCCCACTAGGCTAAGTACTACATTAATCTTCTGCTGTTCTCTATCTACTCAGTTTCATATGACTCAGGTCATATCTTCTCATGGGTTTTCATACCACTGCTCTGCAGATAACACTCAACTCATCCCCTCTCTCCTTCCTTCCCTTTCTCAGACACTCAGATCTCAGCATGTCTGGCAGACATTTAACAATGGATAACAGCTCATTATCTTGAATTTATTTCCATCAAAACTAAGCTTTTGTTCATCCTAGATGATACATCCTCATGTCAGTATCTTACCATCTCCCTAGACAACTCTGTGATCTCACCTTCAGTCCCTGCATGTGATCTATCACGTTACAAAGAACTGTTAGTTTCCCCTCACAGTGCTAATCTGACATGCTCATGAAGATTTCTCATTAACAACACCCGCAGGATTCATCTATTTCTATCCAAGCAGGCCACTCAGGTCATTTCAAGACTGGACTGCTACAACTTGCTCCTGGCAGGGTTTGCCTCTGAGTGCCATTTAATCTCTGCAACTGATTCAGACTGCAGCTGTACAACTTGTGCACAACACCCTCCACACCAGCCAAAGGCAAAAACTTACCAGCACCCACATATCTCAAAGCATTTATCACACCCTACCGTGCACCACATTCCTTCTGATAGTCTAGCATTGCTCGACTGATCCCATTATCTCTCAGGGTACAAGAAAGGCAAGCATCAAAACTTTTCTCTACTGTGGCACCTAGTTGTAGAAAGACCTTGCCATAAATGTCAAAACAGCTCGGTCACTAATAGTGTATATGTTTAAATACCTTGCTAAAGTACTTTTGTTTGCTTTTCTTGCCATTCAACCTTGCAACAGAGCTTTTAGACTGGTAGTATTATTTGTCCTAATGCACCAGTTGTTGAAGACGTTAAAGCACTACTATGCCAACTGCCATAAATGTAAATATAAATGTAAACGTCATCATGCCAAAAATGAGGAGTGTTGATTCCATAAGAACATTAAAATACTCTAACAAATGGTGCTTGGCATTTGAACCTCCTATCAGATCAGCTTTATTAGACATCGATAAACAGTTTCTGAGTGATCAGATTTAAGAATTGACCAGCATTGCAGTATAAAGTTTTCGCTATTACGGCAATAAGTTGGCTGATAACACACTCATAATAAGTCTATTATTATTGTTAAACTTATAGCTTACTGTATATGAGTAAAACATTTTCAAGAGAATGTCTGGTGGTCAGTTACGGGCTACCATAAACTTGAAAAACACCCCAGAGCAACAGAGCCATCCTTCACTTAATTGGCCCTTTTCTAGGACACACACCATCAGTAGCTGATGAACCTGGCTGACAGTAAATGGGGGTCTTGATTGTATCATCAATCACCCAGCCTGCATTTTTTTTTTTTTTTTGTGCTGACGGACTCTTTAGGCAGACAATGAAAAGTGTTGCTTTAGCAGAAAGGACCACGGTAATGGGATTCATGGAGTGTGACTTACTCTACCAATCTGGTAGCAGGGCAAAGTGTGCTTTTTCTACAGGCATAGCGCATAATTTGGCGTACATCTAAAATGAATCAACTAAAAAGCATATGAATGAGGGGAAAAAATTATAATGCCGGTTTCTGTTTAGCAGATAAACTTGCTAACACAATATGATTTAACGAAAGATTTAAAAAGGTCTTTCGAAAAGGAAGAATGAAAATGCACTATACAAGACAAATGTTTAAAATACACTATGTGCTTGCTGAACATTCCATTCCAGACTTCCAGCTACTGCACTGTATAACAACCTTGACACGGTAGTTTTGGGGATTTATCCATTCTAGAGCTCCAAGAGCATTAGTGAGGTCAGGTACTCACCCTTTTGCCAAGGAAACAGGTCTGGGACAAATTTTGCATTTATCCCACGTGTTCGTTCTGGTTCAGGTCAGGGCACTGCACAGGCTACAGAGTCCTTCCACTCCAACCTTAGCTATCAATGGCTTCATGAGTTTCATTTTCTACACAGTAGAATTGTCATCCTGGAAGTTGTTTGAGCTGCTGCAGGTCTTGCGAATATATTCAGCATACAATGATAGTCTAGACAGCTGTTTACTTTGAGCATTGTGGCAACAGTTTTGGAAGTCTCACATACTGTATAGTGGGGTACAAAGTCTGAACGCACTAGTGACAATGCTCCTGTTTTGCATTTTCCAATCTACTTACAGTAGGGTTCAAGTCACGTAGGCTTTTATTGTCATTTCAACCATATGCAGTACAGCACACAGTGAAACGAAACAACGTTCCTCCAGGACCAAGGTGCTACATACATGCAACACAAATTTACAACATAAATTAACAACATAAATTAACAGAGCCAGCTAGCTACCCAAGAGACCTAATTAGCTCAGACATCACAGTTTTACATTTTAAATTAACCGAAAAACTATCTGGTTCGATACCAAAAGAGGCAAGAGACAACATAAAGTGCATGTGCATATGTGCAAACAAGAGCGACAGAGTGACAACACAACAAGATGACACGTTTGAATTCTTGTATAGTAATGAGGAGGTGAGATGAGGTAGTGGGAGGAGAAACAGTAAACAGTAAATAGTCCTGAAAAGTAGCAGCAATGATATTTTTGAAAAAAAAAAAAAATTGTGCAAATAACAGTAATAAATATTGTGCCAAAAGAGCAGTTTCAGGTAGGTATGAACAAGGTATCTGAGTACATTTACTTACTTACTGTACATATTTCACATATCTGTGCTTTTTCCAGTTTTTATTCTGTTTAAACGGACTGCAAATGTATATAAGTGTATACTTTTACTTATCTGCATTTCTCCATCTTGGTGCGTTACGTAATGACGGTGGTGTGTAGTATTTGAAATGGGAATTTTGCCATCTGCTAATTATTACAGAATGTGCCATTGTGTGACTTGCCTTTTCTTCTAAACATGCCTAATACTGTAAGATGATTAACTGTAAGCTGGTTGCAGATGACAACAAAAACAGCATGTTCACAATCAGGAAGAAGAGACTGAGATTTTTTTATTTTATTTTTTTTACTATAGAAAATAATTACTGTAAGCTAATACAAGCTCTGTCTTAATTAAATTTGTCTGTGAACGATTACTGAGGTACACAAGTAAATAGGGTTTACTTTGTTTTTTTTGTTTTTTTTCCTTGAGTAAAATTTGCCCTATAGGGAATCTCTATTTTTATGCACATAAATGATTTGTTTGCTATCACGATCTCTGAATTTAATACCATAATTTTCATTTCAAATGATCATTTTGTAGGCTGGTATAATGGCTTTTAGGTTTCCTTAATACATACAGTACAGTCTGATTGGCATTTCCAAAGTGATTGATGCATGTGCCCTGCAATGGGTTGGGACCACATTTAGGTTTTACCCCATGCTGCTCCTGAACTCCCCAGGATAGGCTTCAGGCCACTGTTACAAGATAAACCATATAGGGGATGGATGGATGGATGGATGGATGGATGGATGGATGGATGGATGGATGGATGGATGGATGGATGGATGGATGGATGGATGGATGGAATTATATTTTTTGTCAATACCCACCAAGTGCAAAGTAAAATCTTTGAAATATTATAAAAGTTTCTTATAATTGATGTGCCCTTTCTTGCTTTAATTACAGTGTTCACTTAAGCTGGCATATGTTTATGTAAAACTTTATGATCCAAATTAAATTCAATCAGTTAGAGTGTTTCCTGAGCACATTCTTCAGTTGAAGAGGCTACTGTAGGCGTAAGGAAAGATTGACCTTTTTCTACAAATCAGCTATTATAGTAAAGAGGAAACCCACCAAGCACGGGGAAACATGCAAACTCTATGCAACTAGACTCGAGGTTAGCTGAACCCTAATGTTGCCACTGTACCGTGTACTTACTACTAAAAAGGGACATACGATATGAGACTTTAAAAAAGACCATGACACTTTACATTGCACATTCCTGAAGCCTGCATGTATTCATTAAAATATATTAATGCAAAATAAAAATGCCTACTAAAAATTCTCTGGCTTTTAAGGGGTAAATATAAAAAAATTCTAAAACCATTTTTTATTTCCTATTTGAAACAAAACATCCCAGATTTCAGTGTATGCCACGGTATGGTCTGTGACTCCTTGGAAGCAAAATCGTTACTTGTGGTACCTGGCGTTAAATATATGTAACTCCATGTTCGTGCCCATGTTAAACATTATCAGCGAAATTAGACTAGAGCTTTACTTAAGTAGACTTAAAAGACTTTTATAAGGCTAATGTGAACACTAATGGGTTGAATTGATTGTGCAGACATGGTGACAACATTATGAATAACATCAGACGTCTAAGAGGCAATAAACGTCTTTAGAAATGGCTTCCTCTTATAAAGTCAACTAAGAGTGCTCTTTGCCTTTCAGCAAGGTCATTTTAGAAAAATCATTGCACTGAGCTCCTGAGTCAGCCTCCAATACTGAGCTCGAGCTCTTGAGCACTTCTTCTTCTCCAAGCATTTAACAAGGCATCCAACTGAGAAGAATATTGTGCTTTCAGTAAGCAGACTTTTAATCATTGGTTGTGGAGTAAATAAGATGATAAACCAAAATGTTAATTCATTGTGAGGGGAAATGTAGTGCACACTGAAGTGGCCTTATACAGGAGGTTATATGCTATAGATTATGCTGCTTCAACAGGCAATTATATTAGCCGTAGGTGTGTTTAATAGGCAACAGAGAACCCTCATATCTTGCTTTTGTAAAATGTTAGAGTTATATGATAATTTTCATCCATTATATTTTGCATTTGTATATTTATTAACAGGTCAATTGTGTTTAATTAACTTCAAGAGAGAAAAAATAGAGGGTGGTATGGAAATAACGGTACATGGTTGTGTGATTATAAGTTTGTATTATAAATATTTTACTATATTAAATATCTAGAAATAATGATAATTATAAAACAGGCATACTCTGTGGCACGGTGACTTCGTGGGTAGCATTGTTGATTTGCACTTCCAGGGTCCAGGTTCAATTCCCATCTCCGGTCTGTGTGCATGGAGTTTCCATGCATGTCCTGCTTGGTGGGTTTCCTCCGGGTGCTCTGGTTTCCTCCCACAGTCCAAAAACATGCAGATTAGGCTAATTGGTGCTCCTAATTTGCCCCTAGTATATGAATGGGCATGTGAGTGTGTGTGCGCCCTGCGATGGATTGGCACCCCATTCAGTGACTACCCTGCCTCGTGCCCTAAGTCTGCAAGTATACGCTCCAGGTCCTCGCAGCCCTGTATACAGGATAAAGCAGTATAGATGATGAATGAGTGAGTTAGTGAGTGAAAGAGTGACATAAAAAAATAATCAGCTTTTCAGGTACCTTTCAGTAGTTACTGTACCTGATTTGATCATATACTCACCTAAACAACATGTAAAACAAAGGATGTTAGAAAACTCAGTTTCATCCCTAGAAATCATTCTATCCCAGATGCCTATTTTAGCTGCGGATGAAAGAGCTGTTGTTCTCTGCTTGTTTTCTTTCTCTGGACCAAGAGTGACCAAGAATGCTCAGGAGTTCAATTTATTTATACAGAGGGCACATTCTTCCACAACTTTTGCAATAATATGGAATGATAATACAGTCATAAATGCGGTCTGTCACATACCATAAAATTAAAATGGTCTCATGTAAAATCTCACAAACTTGAAATATTACTGCAGGTCATAGGATCACAAGAAAAGTTACCACCAATCTTGACCTTTCTCAGCAACCTTTAGTATCTGTCTGCGCTTTGTTTTAATGCTTCATAACAGTTATTGTCATAGATTTATACACTACAACAGATTCCCAGCTGGCTCCAGTATCTACAGAATACAGTACTGAAAGTGTAGAATTGTTCAAATCTCCTATTAATTAATACAACGATAAATTAGTATTTGAACATTACGGCCTGAAATCCTGTACAAAGTGCATTATGGGTAATCGTGTCAGCCGTAGGGATAAAGACAATGACATTTCAATCTGTCTTTTGACATGTGATTTATTTAAAATAGGTTTGTTTTTTACATTTTTTTTAAATAACTTTTTGTTGCCGATAATCTATATTTTTTATTTTTTTACTTTCTAATCTCACGTTGACTTTCTGTGTAATTATGAACAGTGATCAGTCAGGTGTACAGATATGATCGAGGCTTATTTTCAAATGCCATGAGCAGAGATATCGCTGGAACCCCTTTAAAGCCTAATATACTGGGCCCCCACCCTTGATGAAGCCAACCCTGTTCATTCTGTACGTACTGTAAACTGACCAATACCAAAACTCATAAGACATAAACAATGCTTTTATGACATTAATTATTAAATGTATAGTAATATTATGTAGGCAGGCAGACTTAAGGCAGACTTAATACGTAATCCATCTGCTTGTCTGCTTGTCTCCTTCAGCTTGGAGTTTGTTTGTTTGGGGAGAGAGTGATGTTACGCTTGTTGAATCTGCATCTTCACATGACACAGCAAGGAATCAGAACTGATTTAGTTAGGCTGTATGAATGATGTTTGCATTTTCCCAGGTTCAACGTAGATTTGGAATTAAAACAACTAATTATTAAGTCATTTAATGAGGAAATATTGAAATGTCCATGACCGCATTTATTGTATTATCATATGTTGGACTAGCAAACTTTCCTATGAATTTTAAATGAACTGTTAATAAATTGTTAATAAACTGTTAATGAACTGTTATTGCTAGCCTGAAATGAGTTATGAATAACTTAGTTATGAAAGTCAAACTGTGATTTTCAATTGTGCAGAATAACAAAATATAGACATGAGAGTTAAAACCTACCCTTATTTCTCCATATAATTCCCTGCTACACTAATGCACTTATTCTAGATTTTCACTAGTGCTTAGAAGAAAGTTTTCTTAGCATGCCAGAAACACGATCATACTGTATGCTTCAGGTCTGAAACGCTGGCCTCCAAGGAACTCCTTTAATGACCCAAATATGTGAAAATCATTAGAACAAGGTCAGGACTGTACAGGGGATGTGGCAATAACTCCCAGCTGAGTTGCTTGATTGATTGATTGATTGATTGATTGATTGATTGATTGATTGATTGATTGATTGATTGATTGATTGATTGATTGATTGAATGATTGAATGTTTGTGAGTACAGTTCCCACAGACAGATGTGCCTCTTCACGAAGTGGAGAGAACGATTTTCAAGGATCAGATGTTCCACTCGCTGTACGGTATGTTCACAGGAAATACTGCTGTGTGCTCCGAGCCATCTCAGACGGGTTCATCATTCACTGACATACAGTACAGCCTTCTTTAAAATGTTTGCATCATTTTTAGATGTTTTACTGTGGCAAAGAGTCTCATCACCGCACTGTCCTTAAAGGTTTCTGATTTTACACCTTCATTCATGAGAAATCTTTATCTCAAGTCCCAGTTTGACTTGAATGCCCCTTGTAGAAATCTCGGCATCACATGGAGATGGACAAATACTAAAGTAAGTAAACAGATATTTTGCTAAGAAACACTGAGTGAGCCTTTGTTGGCCTTTCTTTTCTTCTTTAATTTTATTTTGCCTTAACTTAAATTTCTCATAACCACATTTGTATTTTGTTAGATGAATGCACTGGGTTTAAAAAGAGAACCGATAGCAGTGCTGGACCATGCAAGCTAAGGCAGATGAGGATATTTCATTAGCTTATTTTTGCCCAAAAATGTAAATAAATAAATAAATAAATAAATAGTAATAATAATGATTAGTAATATTAGTAATATATTTAGTAGCATTTGTCATTTTTATTCTGCAAATTGCAAATTACAAAACGCTCATACTTCTCCACACACAACCCTCATCCCCCTTTACAGCGCCCCTGCCATTACTGACTTTCTGTTCCAGGACTTGCTGACCCTGTAATAGCACCTTTCAGTTACGCTACCTTACCGCCTGTTGTGGTGCTCATGCCTGATCCTGACACGATTCTACTGCTGTGGCTGCTCCTGCCCTACAGATTTGCCTGATTCATCTTGATGCTCTATTTCTGCTTGTGGATGGTCCCACATGGCTACACTAAAGATTGACCTTCTCAAAAACATTAAATGCCCAGGTATCACCATTTGCTCAGCAGATAATCTTACTTGGATACTGTCGACACTACTTCTGTATTCATAAAGAATGTCCTGTTAGATTTAAGAACACACAGTTGTAGAAACATAATCATTTATATTCTCACTATGGGGTATCGCTCGAAAGAGGACAGGTTTAGCTTTGAATCTGGTCCCTCTGAAGTTTTCTGTACAGTAAAAGAATAAAAATAAAATAAAAAATAAATAAAAAAGCCTGGTCTTTCTCTGGTCTTCAGCTGTTCAGTTTCAGATTTCGATTTCTGACAGGGCTGGAATCCAGTGGAGTCCTCTCTCTTCATAATCCATCTGTTACAACTTTCAATTTGATGTGCATTCTCAAATGCTTTTCTGCTCACCCCAGTTGTAAAGAGTGTTTGAAATTGAATTACTGTATTGTTCACACAGTGTCTCCCTGAACTTGTCACCATACTCCAAAACATAGTTCTATCTGCACATATCTTCGTACATCGCTTAAAACATCCGATATCTAAGATGAGATCATCGCGCTAATTACGATGCGGCTAATTCGGTTCATCGACACACCTGTTGTTGATGATTAGTATCGCTGGATTGAGTTGTCTAGGATTATTGCGCGTTCGTGTGTTTGTTTAAAAGGCGATATGCATCGACAGTAGAAACACTGATCACCACCCCAGCGATTGGGTGACGAAATGGCAAAAGAGCAGCTCAATTTATTACTCAAGCGGAGCAAAAGCTTTTATTAGAGGGTTATGGAGAATTTCAAACTTTAATAAAGATAATTACAAATAAAGTTATTAAATACGTAAGTGTTGCCCGTGTTACATGTTATACAGTATGTGTGTGTGTGTGTGTGTGTGTGTATATATGTATATATATATATATATACTGTACTGGATTGAATTTACTTTATTTGCAACAAATTCAAATATTGTTAGTTCTGTTTACTTAAAAATATTTTGAGTTTTGCCAACTTAATCGGGTTTACAGTGTAAAAGTGAAGTAGAAGAACAAGTATAGTATGAAGTATATTGTCATGCTGTGCTAAAGGATCCTGCCTATAACACAATACACGAGGAATTTGAAAAACTCTGCGTATAATCCTCACACCTTCAGTAACCGGTTGCTCTCTCATAAACGGACAAGACACGACTGCGACAGATTTGAGAAAAATACCTCCACTTATATAGACGCAATCGGGGGATATTACATTCGGGGGATTGTTTCATATGATTAGACACACACACGGAGATTAACACACGAATGATGACCACAGCCACACATACATGTCTACATATACTGTATTTATGTTTAAATACAATCATACAAATATTCATGCAAGATACGTTTCTCTTCCCCGCGGAGTCAGTCCGCGTCAGTCATGCATTTAACCAATCAGATGTGATCTCGCCATTTCAGCCAATCATAACCCACCAGGAGCGCAGCCTAAATCCTGTTTACGCTTACGGACATGTTGCTATGACAACAAGAGCAAGATGAGCTTCGAAGAACGAAACAATCCAAGATCAGGACAAATCCACAACAATCAAATCCAGCTAACTGAGTTAGCCACGTACGAAGAACGGACCCCTGGTGTTCACATTGTTTGTTTGTTTGTTTGATTGTTTGTTTGTTTGTTTGTTGCATCATTCTGTCTAAACTCTAGAAACAGATGTGCATGGAATTTCCAGCTATTTCTGAAAGACATAAACCATCCTGCCTTGAACTAATGATCAGCAATCAGTGATCCTCCTGTATGTAGTGATACTGTAAACTTTAAATTGTTTTGTATGGGTAAGTCATACACAGTTTGAATAATTCTTGGAAACATACTGTATGGCATGATTGAGCTATACTCATTTTAGGAAAAGTATAAACACCTACTGTAACTCAATTAATCTGATTGAGGGCAGCCAAAAAGAATCCTTCTCCCTGAACCCAGTCAGCTTAACCGAGGTTTTCACAGTCTGTTTACCTCTTCGTTAGAGCTACCGTATCTGTGCTCAGTGTAGTGGAGACACTGCTGTCAAATACAGATGATACTCAGCATCTGTGCAATAGTGTGGAACAAGGCAGCACACATACACACAAACAGATTGAGAATCTTCTTTGCTGTTACTTTTATAGTTTAGATTTTTTCTTTCTCTCTCTCTCTCTCTCTCTCTCTAAATGACATCAGATCTCTCTCTCTAGACTCACATTTATGGTGTAATTAGCATAACAGGTTAAAGTCCAGCATCGCCATTAGTTTTGCCTACCTGCACTCTATTCTCAGCAAAAACAAAGATATATTTCTATTTTTGTCCTGATTTCCAAAAAAGAAAAAGAAAAAGAAAAAGAAACTGCATCATTTGTTTCTTCAGGGATTATTCCAGCTTTATATGGTGTTGTAAGAACTGAAACCTATGCAATATTATATATTTATAAAAATGTGGCCCAAATGTCAATCTGATCCACAGGCAAAGCTGCAGGCCAGTAATGATTATTTTATGGTATCTACTGAAAAAAGTGCCTCATTTTATTGTGTAGAATATTTTTTCCAGTGAAAATCTCAAATCGATAGTTAAATAATTAAGGTTTAACTACAATAACGGAATTATCAGAATAATCAGTATCAGTGGCGGCCGGTCAATAGGGGGCGCAGGGGCGCCGCCCCCCTTTAAAGTTAGGCAGAGAAGAATGCTACTTTAACATGTCATTATTTAACATAATAATTACTCATTTTAATAATGACATAAAGTCATTTAGTCACAATATTCCGCTGTATTTCTTAATATAATTTATTTGCAATTTTAAAAAATCTAAACTGTATTACGTTCATTTGTGTTTGTGTACGCGGGGCGCCGGACAAACAAGTGTCTACAAGTAAATCTTAAAAAAAAAAAAAGCATGTGACCTGAGGCCGAGCTCTGATTGGATCTCTTCAAATCATCCTTGGGGCGCAGCACTGTGCGCCCTGAACCCTCCCACTTTTGTTCTTAGCGAATCATATTGTTTTTAAATATATGGGCTCATGTGATTGGACCATTCTCAATGAGTCTTTTCCAGCACTTCTTATGGCAAGCGGAGCTGCTGACTGGATGCAATGTGAGTCAGGCCTTTATTTTATGTTAGTAGTAATGATCACCGCATAATCACCTGATAAATACCTATTTACAGCCGAGTATTAAAAGTTTAATTTAAATTTTTTCCACCAGTCACCACTGATCAGTATACCATATGGTTTTTAAGAAACAAACATATCAATAAAAAATCTCAAACATTATTATTATTAGTAGTAGTATTATTGTTGTTGTTGATGTTGTTCATAATAACAATAATAATAATAATAATAATAATAATAATAATAATAATAATAATAATAATAATATTGTTGTTGTTGTTGTTGTTGTTAAAACAGGGCAATAATTATCATCACATCACAGTGATTTGTTTTTCTCCAGTATCAGTATATCCTGAAGTTTTCATTCCTTCGATCCAACATAAGCATTCTTTGCAACTATGGTGAACCGAGAAGCATCTCAAACCATGAGGCAGATTCACTAAAATAGCAGAAGTGTCAGGGATAACCCCTAGAGGGCGCCAAAGCGCCCGTGATTATATGTGTAGTTCGTTTGTTTATGACTTCAGTTCCCATAGGGCAACTCGGTAAGGTGACCAGGCGACGCTCACCTGAACCGAGTTGGTGATTAAGTGTCATTATAAATAGTTTGGTGTCTTTAAGTTCCTTGTCTTGCGTCTGTTGATTTTCTCGTAATAAATGTCCGAATGTGTAACAGTGTCTTTCGTTTCGTCTATTCGTGTTTTAGTTTCAGTTCCGTTTATAAAGTATATTTGTTTTATGGTTTCCCTGACTTTTTATTTCAATAAACATCGTTTCCTTTTAAACCTGGACCTCTTGCAGTTATGCCTCGCACCTCAACACGTGACAAGAAGCACACGTTAGGTTTCACTCCTGTAAAAGGATACAGAGGCACAGGCTCACTAAAAAAAAAGGAAATGCTAGCCACAGAAGCTATAAAGAACTGAAAATTGAAATTAAAAAATGGATGTAAATGATGTTTATCTGAGATACGGTTAAATCAAAACACACTGGCAATTCTCCAATGACCTTTTATCCTGTGTAAACTCCAGATAATCCCATGAGTGATCAATGGTTTCTGAACTTTTCTGTCTAGCACCAGCAACAATGTCATGGCCAAAGTGACTCAGGGAACTTTTTCACTATATTGATGTATGATCTTTGCCAATAGCCACATGAGCTACATTATTGCAAACATTAAAGGCATTTTGGGGTCTCTTGTGTCTGGAACCAGGCTATTATCAGATCATTTGGGTGCTTTTGGTTGCAGAGGGGGGTCTCCATGGATAGATCATATGGGTAGATCCAATGGGTGCTCTATTGGATGGGACCTGAGGAATTTGGTCTTGAGTCTTCAGTCTTGGGCTCTTTGCTTGCTGGGCTCCATAAAGTTGGGCTGTTGAGCACTGGTTTTCTGGTGCTTTTCTTCTGTGGCTAGAATTTCCTTTTTTTTTTTTCTTTGAGTTTTATTTATTTATTTATTTATTTATTTATTTATTTATTTTTAATGGGGATTCCTGTAGGATTGGACCAGAAGTCTTGCCTTAGGCTTGAGCGAGCCTTGGGTACTCATAATCCTGTCACCAGTTTGCTGGAATTTAATTGATAATCAATGTTAATGTGTTAATGTTATGGTTGATCTGTGTACATACTGTAGCAGCAGTAACATTTATGATGATGATGATGATAATGATGATGTTGATGATGATGAGTATTAATATTATTATTATTATTGTTGTTGTTGTTGTTGTTAGATTAAAAAATATAAGAAGTTAGAAAGAAAAGATATTTGGTTACACATACAGTATACAGCATTTGGTTACCATTCCAACACTTCCTGAGAAAATACATGTTCTATTACAGAGTTTATTTTTCAGTAAAGATTTAGTTTTTGACAGAAAAAAAAAGAAAAATGTGTCAGAGAACAGACAGATAGTTAGACAAAGTGACAGCACAAAAACAGATACCCTGAATGATGTTTTATTGAATTTTATTTTACAACTTTATTTTATTTTACAGCTTGTCATTTACAGCATAAAGTGCACTGAACAATATAATATAATGGCATTGCTTTTTTCACTGAGGTCCAGCATGTCAAGTTCAATTTTGGCTTCTTTGTAAGGTTCTTATGCATGTTGTATGTCTACTAACTGACTTGTTGTGCACATATTGTACGTGTATTTTAAAATTTGCTCACAGTGTAAAAGGTTCAGTCAATGTGCTTAATTACTGCAATATAACAGAAAATAATTGTAATATGGCAGCATTTAAGTTTGACAAATAGTGAAGTATTCTTAATAAACTTTTCATTTCTTTAATTAATAAATAGAAAATTAATGGAATGTTTTTGTTTTTTAATGCGTCTGTTACTAACAGCTAATACTGACCCATTTATTATTACCACAGCTGCTTTATAAAAAATACTTTCATTGATGCATAATGATGCAATCCTGTTTCAGAAAGAACAGTTGCATGGATTTTTCATCACCACTCAAAAGGTAACATCTCACAGTGGATTTAGCCTTTTACTCCCTAAAAAGAAATACTATATTAATTGCTGGCTTAAAATGTCATGTCTAGTGGAAGACATTTTCAACACTGTTTCATACAGATTTTTTTTTTCCTCAAACCATAATTTAGCCATGCTATAAATGTGTTATGAAAAATGTTATATGCTGGATAACTTTTCATAAAAATATATATATTTTCATTTTTAAAGGGTATGAGAAGTAAAACGTTCGTCAAGTGACAAAGGTTAGAGCAGATGTAAAACATTTTATAATACTTTTTATGACCATCATAACAAATGTGATAATGTCAATCATACCCTAATATAAAATAAATAAGTCTTGAAGTAGGTACTCATTTTATTCTCTAGAAATTTTTCTCAATTACTCGTTCTTACACTCATTCATTCTCTATACTGTTTATACTGTATAAAGGCGGGAGTCTCATCTCATCATCATCATCATCTTAATCCTGTATTCATGGTCCCAGGGGGGCACGAGCAGGGTACACCCTGGACAGGGTGCCAATCCATTGCAGGGCAGAAACACATAC
>QMIH01000016.1:361192-376297 GCA_003987875.1 Clarias batrachus | reverse complement strand
GTGTGTGTGTGGGTGTGTGTGTGTGTGTGTGTGTGTGCGTGTGGGATTAGCCCCTTCCCTCACCTCGTCTTACACAGTAAAACTCCTCCTCCCTCTTCCCACCTCGCTTTTTAAGTTTCACAACAAACACAAGCACTCAACGGCAACACTGTTTTAACAAAAAGAAATCCCTCTAATGACACTCGCGTGAGATTTATTTAGAATTTCCTTGCAAGATAATAATCAAAGAATCTTGTAGACTGTAAAGTGTATCTTTTTGCAAGATTATAAAAAAGGAAAAAACACAGAATATCTGCTTCTGAATGCAAACACATTTAGTATATTAAGAGTCATAGGAAGGATAATATTAGTATATTGAACCTATAAGCCCAGTGTTATTGCAAACAGTCGCCGATTTCTAAGGGATTTTAGATAAGCTCAGTAAGTATACTGTAATGTAAAGTTATTTGCAGCAGAATCTTTAGTCCATATTTCCTTTTCTGAAGTTACAGGGTTCGGGTTCAGCAGTTTTGTAATTGATTGTTATCATAACTCCACTCTCATTCCCATTTTTTACTTTGTATTATTGTCAACATGAGAAGGATTATTGCCACAAAAAGCTGTCTATATTTACATAAATGTTTTGTTTTTCTTTGCACAGTTTACTTCTCATGCAATATTTTTTCTATTTCACCATATACAGAATAGTTAATGAATGCTTTACTATATTATTTTGTTTTGTGGATATTATCATAAGATATTTGTGACCAGTCCAATGTACACACGTTTAAGAATCCCCTAAAGGGACATGTGTGTAGGGGAGAAATGATTAGGAAAATGAAAATATATATATATATCATTGGTGGGGGGGATATTCGTTTAAAGAAAAAAAATATCTTGAAGAAGAAAAACCAGAACATGGGATGCAAAAATAATTTTGTGGAAAAAATCAATCAATAAATCAATAAATAAATAGAATCATTTGGAAGAGGAAAAAAATTATGTGACTCATACTGTCAGTCTTCCAGTGCCAAAATACAGAAAGGGCCAGGACATCAGTGCATTTAAGTACAGTGCGTGTGAAGCATCTTGTAGACTAACATTTGTGCTTATAACTTGCAATAAAATCTAACGTAGCGTATCTTGTCCTGTTTCATAAGCAGTGTGGTTTCCTGCGGTATTCCTCTAGACCTCAAGAATGTTCCTAGATCCCCTTCCATTGCAGCCAGGGCTAAAGTTACTTTAACCCAACAATGGCTAAAATTCACTGACCTACTTGCCCATTCTATATTTTGATGCTAGAAGACATTTTTTTCTCGCATGATTTTTTTTAACTCCCCGTCTGTACTACTATATCCTGTATACAGTATCGTGGGGGGCATGAAGCCTATGCCAGGCGACTTGGAGTACACCCTGGGTCAGGTGCAGATCCATTGTAGGGCCGTCATACATACGTATCCTCGCACACTCATTCATACTTTTCTTTGGGCAGTTTGGGAACGCCAAATCACAGGCTAATCTGCATGTGTTTGGACTGTGGGATGAAACCGTAGTACCCAGAGAAAACCCAAGCATGGGGAACCCAAGACGAGAATTGAACTTGGACCCTGGAGGTACAAGGCAAGTGTTTTCAACAGAATTTTTTTTTCCTTCATTAGATTTTTTTTTCCCCACCCATTTTCCCCCTTATCCATGTCCCTTTAGGGGCTCCATACATGTTAATAACTACAAAAAAAAAAAAAAAAAAAAAACACACACACTGTCAGGTTAAAGTTTACATACAAATGAGTAACAAAACAATGCAGCCTCTTAATAGGAGGGTACAAATGCGGCGGACTTCAGGCAACATTTTAATTAGTAAAGCTTTTTCATGTCCTGACATGTAGGCAAACAGAAGCAGAGCCCTTGAGCGCTACGGCATCTCTCTTGTCCTGTTCTATGGGCCATTTAAAGTATCCTGAGACAAAGAAAAGGAAATTAAGTCTTACATTAGATGGAAATAATCTGTTTTCCTGGCCTTTAGGGGATGTTTTGGGGCATGTAATTGATTAGGAAAAATAATAAGTGACAGCATTGCATTTTCTCCAGAGAAAATTCTGGAGTTTCCTTATGTGAACGCCTCTCTCACTTACAGTATGTTATTAGAGATATATATATATATTTTTTTGGGGGGGATTTTTCCCCGATTTTCTCCCTAATTTAGTCGTGTCCAATTCCTCCCCGTCACTAGGGGGCTCCACATTAAGGCTACTACTACCACTCAGCCGGGAGGGCCGAAGACTATGACGTGTTTCCTCCGAATCACGTGACGCCAGCCGACCGCATCTTTTCGAACTGCTCGCTCGCGCACCGCTGGGGGCGGCGTAACACACTCGGAGGACAGCGCTATCCGCTCACTCCGTTGCGCGAGCTCACCGACGCCCCTGACTGGCTGTAGAGCCGTGATTAATGCGGGAGCACTATGTACCTCTCATCCCTCCCCTCTGAGAGAGCTCGGCCAATCAGCTCTCTAGACCTCCGGCTGCGAGAGGTTACAGCATCACCCGGGATTCGAACTAGCGATCTCCGGATGATAGGGCGAGTGCTTTTAACCACTGCGCCACTCGGAGGCCCATGTTATTAGAGATATGCCACTCTTCCTGGTTTATCATGTCAGTCCATATATACTTGTCAGAATAAAAAATGAAATCATGGAAATAGGAACTGGTCCGTAGTTTCGCTCCTCAAAGGCATAAGTTTGTTCTATGACACTTTATCAGTAGCAAAGGTGAAAACAACTATTGTACAAGGCTAACACATTTATGCCTTGTACAATAGTTGTGAACTATTGTCACTATTGTCACATTTGGTTATCACACTCACACAAAAGCAAAAAAAAAGGACAAAAAGAATAAAAAGACTAGAATAGCAAACAAAGAAATGTGTCGAGAACAAGCATTTACATCCCACAGCTCTGTGCTCTGTTTTCTCTCTCCCTCTCTCTCTCTCTCTCTCTCTCTCTCTCTCTCTAAGACTGAAACAAACAGACAAGAGAACAGAAGAAGAGATCGGTGAACAAGTTGCTTGAACTTTCTCTTAGGACTGGGACCTGTGGGAATTTTTTCACATTTTAATCTCTCTGCCTCAAACAGAGAGAGACTTTGTTCCTCTTCCTCTCATTAATGTATTTATAAACTACAGACATAACTGAACCGAATTCAGTGAATTACCTAAGTGATGAACTTTTTAAATTATCATACAGTAAGTGCCTGTCCTTATATCAGTTTCATGGTCCAAGTTACTGAATAATACACTTTAAGTTAAATAGCTAAAAACAGACTGGGATTTTCTACATTTTATGAATCAAATAAATCCTTTCTTCCTTCCTAATAATAAACCTTATGTAGATTATTAGTCGCATACGTACAGTATTAGAACCCAGATTTACATGTTATACAACTTATACAAATAAGTACTTATTTATGAGAAGCAGTATTGAAATAGGTATTGAAGTACTGTTAAAAAACTTCATTTATATTATCATCATATCATGAATATTACTTATACTGTAGGATTTGCCTGAACTGGATTGAGAGAAGGTTATGTGATTGGATTTCATTTGATCAGAATATAATGTGCAGTGAGAGGTACAAAAACCCCAAGACCACTCTTAACATTTTTCAATTGGTACAAATTTGAAAACAAATATGGTCAATGTGGATGCAATTTCAAATGATTTCAGGGAGATGTTGTTCTTAATATAGAATGGGAATGGAAATATTTACTAATTTATGCAATAATATATATTTAGTGACTTTATTACTGGCCATATACAGTGTAACACTGAGATGTTGTACTGCATACATGAAAGAGGTCAATTCTTTTATGTTATTGAACTTTTGTTTTCAATTGAAAGAGATAATGATTTTTTTTTTCAACACTACAGAGATAATCATGTTTTTAACTGTAAAAGTGTCATCAGTGTTGTCATAGAAACAGAGTCAAAATGGATTGATGATTTTGAATATAATGCAGTGATTTTACAGATTTAGATTCCCGGAATTCTGAAATGCCACTAAATTCTGTGTGTAATTAATAATAATAATAATAATAATAATAATAATAATAATAATAATAATAACTTTTGCCTTATCTCGAATTACACATGTGGACAAAATTGTTGGTACCCTTCAGTCAATGAAAGAAAAACTCACAATGGTCACAGAAATAACTTTAATCTGACAAAAGTAATAATTTTAAAAAATTCTATGAATGTTAACCAATGAAAGTCAGACATTGCTTTTCAACCATGCTTCAACGGAATTATTTTAAAAAATAAACTCATGGAACAGGCCTGGACAAAAATGATGGTACCCCTAGAAAATACTGAAAATAATGTGACCAAAGGGACATGTTAATTCAAGACGTGTCCACTAATTAGCATCACAGGTGTCTACAATCTTGTACTCAGTCAGTGGGCCTATATATAGGGCTCCAGGTAGTCACTGTGTTGTTTGGTGACATGGTATGTACCACACTCAACATGGACCAGAGGAAGCGAAGGAAAGAGTTGTCTCAGGAGATTCGAAAGAAAACTATAGACAAGCATGTTAAAGGTAAAGGCTATAAGACCATTTCCAAGCAGCTAGATGTTCCTGTGACTACAGTTGCACATATTATTCAGAAATTTAAGATCCATGGGACTGTAGCCAACCTCCCTGGACGTGGCCGCAGGAGGAAAATTGATGACAAATCAAAGAGACGGATAATCCCAATGGTAACAAAAGAGCCCAGAAAGATTTCTAAAGAGATCCAAGGTGAACTTCATGCTCAAGGAACATCAGTGTCAGATTGCACCATCCGTCGTTGTTTGAGCCAAAGTGGACTACATGGGAGACGATCAAGGAGGACACCATTGTTGAAAACAAATCATAAAAAAKCCAGACTGGAATATGCCAAACTACATGTTGACAAGCCACAAAGCTTCTGGGAGAATGTCCTATGGACAGAAGATACAAAAATGGAACTTTTTGCCAAGGCACATCAGCTCTATGTTCACAGACGGAAAAATGAAGCATATGAAGAAAAGAACACTGTCCCTACTGTGAAACATGGAGGAGGCTCTGTTATGTTCTGGGGCTGCTTTGCTGCATCTGGCACAGGGTGTCTTGAATCTGTGCAGGGTACAATGAAATCTCAAGACTATCAAGGGATTCTAGAGAGAAATGTGCTGGCCAGTGTCAGAAAGCTGGGTCTCAGTCGCAGGTCATGGGTCTTACAACAGGACAATGACCCAAAACACACAGCTAAAAACACCCAAGAATGGCTAAGAGGAAAACATTGGACTATTCTAAAGTGGCCTTCTATGAGCCCTGACCTCAATCCTATTGAGCATCTTTGGAAGGAGCTGAAACATGCCGTCTGGAAAAGGCACCCTTCAAACCGGAAACAACTGGAGCAGCTTGCTCATGAGGAGTGAGGAGGCCAAAATACCTGCAGAGAGGTGCAGAAGTCTCATTGACAGTTACAGGAATCGTTTGATTGCAGTGATTGCCTCAAAAGGTTGTGCAACAAACTATTAAGTTAGGGGTGCCATCATTTTTGTCCAGGCCTGTTCCGTTGAAGCATGGTTGAAAAGCAATGTCTGACTTTCATTGGTTAACATTCATAGAATTCTTATTTATTATTACTTTTGTCAGATTAAAGTTAAGTTCAGTGAACATTGTCAGTTTTTCTTTCATTGACCGAAGGGTACCAACAATTTTGTCCACGTTTGTATCTCTACCAGGTCTGTCCTTAATTGAAATTAAAATAACGCTTGTGTGATAAATATTTAACCACAGTGAAAAGCAAAACAGCCAGTCCTTTGCAGTATTCTGGACACGATCAGAAAAAAACAAGGCTTGCTAAAATGTATTCAATTAATCTCCATCTGTTTGGGTTCCTTTTCATCAATTAACTGCATTTTCATCTCTATTATCTAATTCTGGTAACATGCAGGATACTGGGCTTGTGCCAATTTAATACCATCTTATGTACTAAATGCAACTGTACCTCCTATTGTAAAGAACAAATGAGCTTGTCAAGGGAATGCTAAACATATCAAATGTCATTTTTCACTCGTATCAAGTGGTAAATGATGTTCATGATAGGAAGACGACAACACAACCATGAAGTATGCATGCAGAGATTTTCAGAGAAGGTCTAAAAAGGGATACATGAACATGATTGAACTGTGTACATTTATATGAACAAAAACACAAACTGACATAAGCACTGCAATGAACTGTATGGTCAGCTTTACTGCCATTTTCAATGTCTGATATTACTTTGATATTGTCAGCCGACGTCAACGTTAATTCATGCAACATGGATTATTTTGCCAGTGTTATTACAGTAGTTCCTTATTTAAAACTTGAATTATTGTTGTTGTTGTTGTTTTCATTTTGCACTGTTCATTAAATTACATTCAATAAGATGTACGATAACATTAAACATGATGATAATGCAATAAAATATATTGAATTGGACTGAGGACACTCTTTTAGGGGAAAAAATCCTAAAAACTATTAAAGAAATTTAATAACTTCTAAATTGAGCATGGATATATGTGGCTTATAGATGATAAAATATTGTTCGTTCGTGGTCTGATTTTCAGCATGCCACACATTTACATTTTCATTTGATACCTAAATAAAAGAAATCTCAAGAGAAGAAAAGTCTGCCGAGTGTCTTGACTTCACACTGTTGCAGAAGCAAGTATCTATTTTTATACCAGCCTATGCCAAGTATACTTTCCTCATGATGTCCAAGATTATTTAAGGACACATTTTTTATGCTTACATGAATAAAGGTATTTAAAAATTGACATTTAAAGGTCATGCTTGACTGATTTGGTTATAGCTTAGCAAATTCCTCTGACATGTCAGATATTATCTAAGGGAAGCGGACATAAATATGTTTTTATAGCATAAATAGTGTCAGTGCTCTCAGTTAGTCCTTGCATTAACATTTTGAAGCCTTTACAAAAGCCCTCTACACTCGGGCGTAAATGAGCCCTATAGGGTTTTTTAAAAAGGTTAGACAAAGATGAATGCATGTCCTGAATCAAATTCTGGCAGGTTATGAGGAGTGATGGTGTGTTCTCAGCACTATGAGAACAATCCTTCAGATTTAAGTCTAGATGTCATCAGGTTTTATATTCAGCCCTACCACAGGATGCAGAGAGACATTAACTGTGTTAATAGAACAAGGGCAGAAGGAAGGCCTGCCAAGGTAGCAGACATCATGCAGAGAGGTGTTAGATGACAGCTGCTCAGCTTAAATCATGCTCTCAGGGACTGTCCATGTCATACACACTGACTCTTAGATTTCCCAGTTCACTCCAGCATGCCAGTGATGCATGAATACAAGATATGAGCCCAATCAGGCAGGGACACAACACGCTTTCTAAGTTTATCATTTCAGATTTAGGCCCATCAGCTCTAATTAATGCTTTACAGTCACTCATTTGATGAAATTAGAAACAAGGAACTTGTATTTCATTACTGAAAACAGGTACAGTTAGGCATCCTCTGAATACTCTGGTTTCCTTCACCCACTGAAGGCTAATCATAACAAGAATCACCACAGACAACAGCTAAGTGTTTTATTCTTAAAAATTAGTGACTCTCAACCTGGAGGATCCAAAATGGGGCAAATAAAATTTTGCAAGTTCTAAAAACGTCTCCTCTGCCCCGGATGGCCAACGCATCTAACCGCAATCTGTAACCCATTCAGAAGCAGAATGCACACCAACATTCAAGGGGTTTTATAGTGTTTTTATAGTGGGTGCACGTCACCTTTTGCCCTAGGCCTTCTTAAATAGGCTCCAGGCCCCCCCATGACCTTGAATACAGGAGAGCAGGGGTGGCTCAGAGGGCTGAGGCACTGAGTTACTGATCAGAAGATCGATGGTTCGATTCCCAGCTTAGCCAGGTTGCCATTGTTGGGCCCTTGAGCAAGGCCCTTAACCCTACCTGCTCCAGGGGCGCTGTACTGCTGACCCTGCGCTCTGACCACAGTTACGCTGGGATATGCGAAAAAGGAATTTCACTGTGCTGTAATGTATATGTGACAAAATAAAGGCTTTACTAAATAAAGAGTGAGTGGCCAATAGTATCTCTTCAGCCCATGAATTAAAGGATTTCTCACTCACTCATCATTTCTATTGAGTTACTCTGGTTTCCCATACACTACAAAAACATGTCCCCAGTAGGGGAACAATTCAGAATGCCAAATATCCTAATCTGCAGGTCTTGAGAGGAACCATGGGAGTAAAAATGGGGAAAACATGCCATTTCCATACGCAAAGACCCAAAGTAGGTATTGAACCCAGGCCCTGGAGGTGCAAGGCCACACTGCTAACCACTATGCCATCGTGCCACTCCAATTATTCCAATTCCTCTAAATTATGATATAATAATAACAATTTGATTACAATTTCTATTTTTGATGTTGTAAACTTCATTTTGTGCATTTGGACAAACAGTTTGCGGAATCTGAAAATGTGAGGGTTTTTTTTTTACTTATTTTGATAAGAGTGCTCTCATTTTCTTCTACTAGAGGAAAAATAAGAAAACATTGGTGAAACCCAAAATGAATGGGTACAATCAAATCAAAAGCAAAATTTGATGTGCTAAATGGGTCTTAAGTTGAGATTTGAATTTGGTCGGAGAATCTACATTGCAGATGTTTTCAGGAAGAGGAATGCAGAGGCGAGGAGCAGTACGGCTGATGGGATGAAGAAAAGTGTGAAAGGGGGTGTAGAACTGAACGAGATCTGATAAATGTGGGGGAGCACGATTATGAAGTGCTTTAAATGTGAGGAAAAGAATTTCTAGATCATATATCTTTTCTTGCATGAGGCCCATTGTCAAATACTGTAGACAGGCAGAATGTTGAATCTTATTTTCAGTTACAAACCTGACTTTCTTTAAAGAAAAATGATACAAGAAAGAGCTATCTGTGGCTATTCACTCTTGATCTGCTAACCTAAATTTGTTACAGTATTGAATTCTGTTGTTTTTTTTCTTTATGTGCTGAATATCGGGGGGTTTTTTGTTGTTGTTGTTTTTGTTTTTTGTTTTTTTTTTATCAGTGTTTAAAGTGTAAATTGTTAACGGGCTTTAGACTCTCACTGCATAAACATCAGCAAATAAATAACTGACGGAGTGTGAAAAATGAAATTGAAATTGCTACAAGGAGACAGATACGGTTCCTGTTGTGCAGTAAAATGCCAGTAATTAATTGTTATTATTATCCAGATTTCACCTCCAAGGTTGTTTGAATCGGCTGAAAGCAATTTCTTTTTTCGATCGTTTGAAAAGACACATCTCATATCGTTGCCCATGAACGTTCACCATCTTGGAGTGCTCCTCAAAAACAAATAAAGACTTTTCTCAATCTAAAAATAAATCCAATGTCTTTTAGTCATGCTGAAAATGATTTTGCATGAGTGGCATTTCTTGTTATCATTTTATCTGAACTGTTGAGCATCTCTGAAAATACAGATCATGTGATGCATCATGCCAAATAAAGTGGGCTGATTTTTTTTTTTTTTTTTTCTTAAAGCAACTTTTAGTGGGTAGACCATTCATAATGAAAATTACTATCATTAATATTGGAAGTCACAATATTAATTAACACAATAAGTTAACAAGCTGTTAGCACTTAACTCTTGGCATTATTAATGGCTACTCGTAAATGACTCAGAGAGTTAATGTTGATCTACGATGCGCCATTCATTGGATGGATTAGTGCTTGTATAAATTCATCATCATGTTATAATCATGTAAAGTATTATCACATTCTTATTTGTAAAGCTCATAATAAAGTGTTAATAATATCAATGGACCAAATGCTTCACTGAATGGCTTCACAGAAATGTACATGTTTCTTGGTTTGAGGATCAGTTCTGCTCGAAATTAGAATTCCATACCATCAGCTGGTGAATGCACATGCTGTCTTTCCACATAGGAGTAATTAGACCCCTGTGTGTTGATATTTACAGTGGAATTTGGGCTCAATTGAGAGCCCTTGTTGTGATGCAATGTTCAGTAAGCCACCATGGGAAAATCCCAATGATGCCGCATGTGAGCCAGGATAAATGATAAGCTCTGAACACCTATTTATGTCTCAAAATGTGCACAGAATTGAAGTAAAGGCGATAGGAAGAATTTCAGTAGTAAACAAAGGGGAAAAAAAGATGTGAGAATTCCATTGCTAGTGTGACCAGAGGATATAAAAGGATTTATCGCCCAAAATGTTACAAAGACAGTCGAAAGGTCAGTGTAGGTCTGGGTTTAATGGTGTGCAACTTTCAAGTAAAGAATAGGACTTAAGACTAAGTGAGCTCTCGCTCTCATTCACTCCTTCATTCTCTATACACTCATCCTTCTGGAACAGCTGGATGATGTAATGCAGAGTTATTGTATGAAGCGCTCACCTTCAAATATTTCAAGAAAGACAGCAAAGAAGACATTTCTCTCCAGGAACAACATCAGGGACAGACTGATATTTTGCACAAAAAAAAGTACAGGGATTGGATTGTTGAGGACTGGGGTAAAGTGATGGTGGCAGCGCTCAGTCCTGTGTCATGCCAACAGTAAAGCATCCTGAGACCATTCGTGTGTGGGCTTGCTTTTCAGCCAAGGGTGTGGGCTCACTCACAATTTTGCCCAATAACAAATGGTACAAAAACATCCCCCTCCAATAACTTCCAACTATCCAAGAACAGTTTGGTGATGAACAATGCCTTTTCCAGCATGATGGAGCACCGTACCATAAGGCAAAACTGATAACATAGTGGCTTGAGGAAAAAAAAATGGAAATTCTGGGATAAATAGGGAAAAGTGTTGAAAAAAACACCCTGAAGTGACACAGATTTAACACCTACAACACATTTATTCTTGCATTTAATATTTTGGACTGTCCACCAAGTTCTCCTGTTATCACATATGCTATAGGTGAAACTCAAAAAATTTGAATATCTTGCAAAAGTTCATTTATTTCAGTAATGCAACTTAAAAGGTGAAACTAATATACTCACTACATGCAAAGCAAGATAGTTCAATCCGTGATTTATCATAATTGAGATGATTATGGCGTACAGCTCATGAAAGAAGAATGCTTCTGGAGAATCCTTCCATTAACGCTAAGTGATGTATTCTCATAGTTATAGCTTTACTACAATATATCATCAATTCATAATATGTGCATTGTTATACAAAATTAAACCATACATGCTGGCCAAAATAAGAAATAAGACTTCAGCAATGCTGCAGTATACACTATAATAGCACAACATAAGCAATCAACCATCCTAGTGTTGCCATGTTGGTCACAAAACTGAAAGAATTAAAAAAACAGAAAATTGCCTTAATAAGGGAACAATGACATCATCTTGTGCTGTTTTATGACCAACATTGCAACACCGATGGTTGATCGATATTTTGAAAAGAAAAGCTAATGAGCGGCCAGTTTTAAGAATAAAGAAATTACATACATTTCATTTTAGAAAGAAGACGGTTTAGACTTGTTAGATTAGGTGTGCATCATGGACATTGAGATTTTTCGCTTTGTTTTAAACAGTGAAAGTAAAATGGCATGTCTAGCTGCAGATGATTTTATTGTGAACTCTGACTGAAATAGATTATGTGCAGATGCTATTTGTAAATTGAAAGAACCCCAGTATAATGTCAGTCCCAAAAGTTCAGACCATGTTTCATTTAGTATGGGTGTTGTTACGCAGTAACAGGTTTGAAAAGAAAGCAAAAACACTAGCTCTGTTGCTTGATGTTAATTCATCTCAGGAAAAAAGTACTATAAAGTCTGCTTCTGGCAAATGATGGAGTGCAAAATCAATAGTACCAGAATAGGAATAGGAAGAAGGGCATGCTGGCCATTGGCATTCTGAGAATGAATAGGTATTTATTTCACAAAAAACATATTTCAGCGGCTGTGGAAGCAAGTACTGACACTTAACTATATATATGAGATTTTGAACTGAAATGTGTTAGGGGATTAAAGCACATCTGAAACTAATCCAGTTATTATACTTCTGTGTGTTATGCATCATTACAACACACTGGTTCACCAAAAAGCTGAAACATCAATTTTGGAATTACTCTGGACTGCAGTCAATTTTATTCCAAATGATCCTAATGTCCTTATCACATGCTTATTATTAGGAAACCAATATAATATGAAAATATGCATTCCTTTGTTCAATACAAAATGTAATGCTCAATGCAAATAATACATGCAAATATGTATTTGGATTTTGCTGATTGCTTTAGACAACCAAATTTAGACACGCTTTCTCCCCAGAAGAGTTATTAAATACACAACAAGTTTGTAGTGTAAATGTTTAGCTTTAACCTTTCTAAAACTATTTCTAAAAACTTTTTTCCCAACAACGACAGATACTTGTGGTAGTAAACTACATAGGGTAGTTCCAGCGTTATGAATGTGACCAAGCCTCAGGGCGTAGACAAGCTTCGTATTAATTTGCATAACATTACTGTAACTTATTCAGTACAAGAACAGATATTCAAAATGCACATCATTATTTATGTCCAGAAAATATACATTTTTTTATCAGTGCTAAAAATATAAAAAGACAATCTATTATGAGAGACTACAATTTAAAGAAAATGGCAGAATTTCCCTTCTAGCATGAAAGAGACTTGTATAAATAAACGATATAAATAGCATGATTGAATAGTAAATTTTACCATGAAACATTTGAGGTAGTAATTCAAAAAAAGAAAAAGCCTTGTGCCCCGAGTCCCCTGGATAGGCTCCAGGGCTCCCGTAACCCTGTACATGATAAGTGATATAGAGCATGATTGAGTGAGTGTATAAATTGTTAAGACCCCTGTGAATTCACTCAGTCACTCATCGTGTATACCACTGTAAACAGGATCGCGGGGGGCCTGGAGACTACCCCTGGAGACCTATAGCATGAGGCGTGGTACACCCTTGACAGGGTGCATATCCATCACAGGGCTCCTTGTGAATTATGCCTATTTATTATTTTCCTCATTCCCTAGGCTGCCGTCACACTGCGCTGAAGTTCCCATTACGTCCCACTACAAATGTCAAAGAACACAGTTGGATCCAATAACAAAGCTTATAACTGATGAACACCATGAAGGTTCCACTGAACTGGGGTCAAAATGGAAAATTGTGCATTTATCAAGTCCATACTACATCCTAGTCATGTCCATGTCAGGTTCTCAATGTACTTTACAGGCACATTATCATGCACTCACCATGTATAATAAGATTTAACCGCATTATTACTTTGTCTGATCAGTTCACACTGCACACCTCATCTGGCACTTTCTACATGCTCACTATGTTGTCACTGAGTCTATACGCTTTTCATCAGAAAGTGATCGTGTGAGGAATTGGATCCAGTGTTATTCTTCATAATTGTTGATTTTTGTCTTGACATGAGAATTTTGTCTTGTTTCTCATATTTTGCATTGAGCTTGGATTGAGCTCTATATTCACATTACCTGGCCCACTACCTGTTCTGTGTTATTGCCGTTTGCCTAGTGATTTGGATTGGTTTGCATTTGACAGTTGTTGTTTTAAATAAAACACTCCGCAGTTGTTAACTACTGCCTGACACAAAGCTGTTGTTGTTTTGTTTTGTTTTGTTTTGTTTTGTTTTGTTTTGTTTTGTTCTGTTTTGTTTTGTTACGGGCTATGCTTCTTCTGGTTCCCTGTTACACTGTAAGTGTTGATCAACTGTTTTGCTCCATCAACATTCCTTTAAACACAATGAATGTAACTCTAAGCAATGACATTATTTCATACAGTATGTCATAATACAATGCCTATTTCTCTGGAAAATGTCCCCAGGATGGGTGCATATTTGTCAGTAAAAACTCCCCGGTTTTTAATCGTCCCACTGTGCCAGAGCAATGCAGGGTAAATCGAGATTGCTATTGTGCTAGCAGGAGCGCAGGGCTATTGATTTATTAGGCACAGAGAAATCATTAACGCTCTACCTCTTCCTCTGGCTGTTGCATACACATCATGGACTGTTCACTTTAAAGTAAATAAGAGATCTTAACAATGCAGGTCAAGACTTTACCCAAACTGAGAGATGCAGAAGAATGTGCTGTTTCTCTCAGGTGGCACTTTCCACACAGAAGGTCCAAAAAAAAGTGGCAATTAAACCACATGTTTTTAGTTTAAGAGATCAGTTTGTTGTTTGTCCTCTTTAATTACGATAGTGGCTATGATGTCACTAAAGCTCCATGTCAGACTATTTGTTTTTGTTTTGTTTTGTTTTGTTTTGTTTTGTTTTGTTTTGTTTTGTTTTTTGTTTTGTTTTGTTTTGTTTTGTTTTGGTTGTTTGTTTTGTTTTGTTTTGTTTTGTTTTGTTTGTTTGTTTGTTTTTGTTTTGCTTTGTTTGTTTGTTAGCACAAACCATTTTTTTCAAGTCAAGTCAGTTCTGATATAAAAATGACAGAGTTATTAGATAGTTAAAAGCATCACAGTGTGAAAAAAAATCTGGATAGATGCCTTTAGAAATGTAACACAATAATTCAATGGGAATCTTGAGATTGTCACTAGAGTTCATTTTCCATCCAATGGCATTTTAAAGTGAATAACTGGCCTTATTCACTATTTTAAAATAGAAGTATCATTTCTACTGTCCCCACTTAGTCCCAAGTGCTTTAATTGTCATCCTGAAAAGCCTGTATTGAACATTTGTAGCTTTTTCTCTTCCGTTTGAGTGTTTTCTTTGGAGGTAAAAGAGCTGTCTCAGCTCATGCTCTATTACACACTCTCATCAGGTCATGAGGTCTCACTGAAGAAATCCGTCCAGTTAAAGAAGGCCTGTCACTGATATTACAAAGTGAAAGCTGCCTGAGTTTGTGTTGCTGATAACATTCCTTTCTGTAGCTTCACTGGAAACAGAGACAGCAGCTCAGATGATCAGTTCAAACCTACACAGCCTGACTCCAGCGCTGCTTATAGCAGAAGCATGCATTTATTTATGTGACATAGCACAAAGACATCTGTGTTATTTCACATAAATAAATAAATAAATAAATAAATAAATAAATAAATAAATAAATAAAT
>QMIH01000016.1:351142-361170 GCA_003987875.1 Clarias batrachus | reverse complement strand
AAAAATAACATGTGACAAAGACAAATGTCTTTGTGCTATGTCACATGTTATTTTTTATAATGAAAACTCCAATGTTTTTTATTATTATTGTTGTTATTATTATTATTATTATTATTATTATTATTATTATTATTATTATTATTATTGTTGTTGTTGTTGTTGTTGTTAATATTACATTCTCTGTGATTTTTAGGGGTTTAATAATGGTTTGTGTGTGAAAATAATGACAGCTGATGAAAGCTCTGAAAATATTAATCTATTGGTTTGACCAAAATAAATAAATAAATAAATGGTTCTAACACATATGCAATCAATTTAAATGTTGTATTTGTACTTAATTACAGAACATCACTAAAACACGCATGTATTAATGAATTACCGACACCTCAGAAAGTTTGCAGTCTCCATCAGCACGCTCTTAAATCAAAATGACACATTTCACTGGATCAATTTAATTATTATACTCCACCAAATGGCCTAGAAATAAAATACCTAAGTCTAGTGTTAGAGCCAACTATTCTAGGTCTATTACCCAAATCATTACACAGAATCGTAGCCCTAAGCAGCATGGAAAGTTTATGCTTATGAGAACTAGACTACAACAATAAGAGCATTTGCGGTTTGACTCGATTTCAACATCAAGGGTGTCTTTTAATCATTTTCAGATTAAATTTGTCCATTTTAGAACACCTTCAGCCGCTAGCTAGAAAACTCGACCATCTGACAACACTGTCAGAAATGGGGGGCAATGTCCTCAATATCCAAGCTTGCTTTGAGGGTTTTATTCATATACTTGCTCTCATGGTGTTTTTTTCCTAAACGGTAGCACTCAGCCATTATGTTACCCAAGAGCTTAATACACCTTTGTGTGTACACTGAGCACATTCTTGTTATAGCCTGGAAATCTTTTCTTTCTTTAAAAAAAAAAAATAAGTGTAGTTGATGTATATATTTTAGCAAAGTTTTCCTAGTGGAGTCCTTAAGGAACAGATAAAAATGTGGTATTTGAAGTTATGGTGAGAAGTTTACATGCACTCACCAAGAATATGAAATTTTATGGCAATATTGGGCCTGCAATTCGTTTTTTTTTTTTAAACAGCTCTTCTTCTGGGAGTTTTCTATTTAAAAGGTAGGCTGAACAACTGCTCTGGCTCAGAAAAAGAGCAGCAGCAATGCACCACTTCTACTGAGAGCAAAACAGATCCTAAGTACATTGTATGATGCTACCACCACCAGGGTTCATGGGGTTAAATGCCCCACCTTTACCACTCCAAACATAGCTCTGAAGTTTCTCTAGAAAGGTGTTTTCTTTTTGCAATGTTTATTAGAGGCTGAATGTGTTGGTTTTGGAGCATGTTTCTTAGACAGCAGCCTTTCAGTCCATGACAGTGTAAAACTTGATTGAGTGTAGGAAGTGATATTGGTGATCCAGCAGCTTCCAACTCATGCCAGGCCTGTAATTTCTTGCTTATTCCTGACCAGCCAAACCAATTTCCTCTTCGTTTGAGGGTAACAGTTTGGGTCTTCTTCAAGACCTTGGCAAAGTGACTACACTTCCCAATACCTTGTACTTACAAGAATTATTTGAACTGATCCAGGGATCTGTTGATGTTTAGAAAGGGCTCCAAGAGACATTCCTGACTTACTGTATGTAAATCTTCTGTTGGACAATGAGTGAGTGCTGCCAAACATATGACATGTTGGAACAAAGATGCTACCAGGTGTAGTCAATCAGGATCAATAACATGAAGGTATGAAGCCTTGGGCTCGCCTAATTATAAGGCTCTTCAGGACTTTCAGGTTGATTAAATTTTGATTTGTTTGTATGTCTGTAATTCTCCATGTATTCTTTTCTCCCTGCATTAATATCAGAAACCCCAAATAAATTAAACATTGTGCTCCAAATTCTTAAGGTTTTCTTCTATTACAAATGCATATTAAAGAATCATATACCTCACTCAAAAAGACCACATAAACAATTTCACTGAAAGCTCAATATTGCCATTATATTTGTTTTTATGATGGGTGTTTATAAATCTCTGACCGCAATCTCAAACCTCTCTGATTTCTTTAATGAAGTACAATCTTAATGAACCTGTTGTTATGAAAGCTTTCGGCAGAAAGAGTCTTTTATTCTCCCCTCTTCCGAAGCTCCCTGATTAGTGGACCATGACAGCAAAACGATGTCAACATGAGCGCAGATGCAGCTTTTGAAAGCTTTTGACCTTTCCTGACAGTATTTGATCTTTTGCTCTGGTTTTTTGCATTTTTTTCTTGTTGTTTTATTCCTTTGAACTGTAAAGCAGACTCCGTAGAAGAAGACTAAATTTTTTTTTAAAAATGACGGTATAAGAGATGAACTAAAACACAGCCTTCAGTGTGACAAATACTAAGTAAAAATAAATAAACAAATAAATAAATAATTTCCTTCACCTCAGTCTAATTTTCCTCACATCTTATGTTACCCTAATAAAGTACCCCATGTTTCTTTGTTTGTTTTTAATTTTTTCTTTTTTTTTTTTTTTCATTTTAAAAAATTGTGTAAATTCCTCAAATTTGTTGTTGGATTTTTTTTTTTTGTCTTAACATTGACTGATTAATTTACCGTATCTTTGTTAAAGTTTTATAAAAAGCCTCAATAAAAATGTTAACATTTTTGTTCATGGATAATTGTTAAATTCTAAATGTGTGCAGATTCTTAAACTAAACTTAACCAAAACTGATCTACAGTAATTCAATGCGCACCTTGCAAGCAAATAGCGCTTGTGGTTTCATTGAAAGATTAACCCTTAATTGTTCTCAAATTACCTGTACAGTGTGAATGAGTATGTGTGTGTGTGTGTGTGTGTGTGTGTGTGTGTGTGTGTGTGTGTGTGTGTGTGTGTGCCCTGCAATGGATTGGCGCCCTGTCCAGGGTGTACCCCGCCTTGCGCCCTAACCCTCCTGGGATAGGCTCCAGGCCCCCCGCGACCCTGAATACAGCATAAAGTGGGATAGACAATGAGAGATACAAAAGTAAAGTCATATTGTTAACATTTATGAGAAAAATGTCTACAGGCTAATACTTGTCATTTTAATACTAGCTTAAGCTTGCTGTTAGGAATTTGCAAGTGTGGGATCATGCTGATAAGATACATTCTGACTAAGCATCACTTTATAATTGTAATTGACTGTAGCTCCAGGAGTGGTAGTATATATTTAAAAATTGCATTTATTGACTTAATCAAGCTCCAGAACGTTACTGCTATGCATTAAAGCTAAAACGTCATATTGACCAGAACTTTTAGGAAACAAATGCATTCTAGGCTAATGTTAACCATCAAACAAAACCTTGGCAAAATCAAAGAGTTGTAGATTTATACAGGGCTCAGATCCTATAGTCAACAAATTTACTGAAGGCGGCTCTGCTATTCTCTGTCTTCTGGAGATTTTGGTAGTTTTTCGTCCTGGCAGTAGAGTCTATAAGAAGGCAGAGCTCCAGGAGAGGGATTGGTGTTGGCTGCTGAAAAGTGACCCAGAAAAGTACAAACATAAAAAGAGTCTAAAGCAAATGGCTCTCAGCTGAAAGATTTTCTTCATTCTCTGGGTGATGTGTACCGTACACTTTTCAAAGTATCAAACTGGAGGACATTTCACCAGATATGAACTGTCCATATTCCTCACGAAGAGGTTAATGGGCATAATTTAAAAGGACGAAACAATTGTCTCCAGTCTATTTAACTGCAGAAAAATGCCCAGTTAAATCTGTTCCTGAATCCCAGGAAGTTTTTAATGAGTTTTTTTGTTTTGTTTTGTTTTGGATATGCACAATAATCAGCTGTTTGAATTTGCTAGTGAACTCTTACTGCATAGTGAACAGGGCTTTATGTGTTGACTAGGCTGGTTTGGATCTTCTGCAGTGTTGTCAAGGGGCTGTCTACAGAGCACAGGCATTTTTTAGGTCTTGAATAATTTATCAACGGCGTAACGTTTTCCCCCCAGCAGTGACTTTGTGCGCAGTTTATTTTGAAAGACTATTTTTATAGTAGTGCCACTTATATAATTATATAATCTTTAGCGCCGCTTTAAAGCAATGTTTGGAGGGCAGAGTATAGGCAATGGCAGTTAACCATTTTAACATGAATCGGTACAAGTACAAACCCAAAGAGTGATCGCGCACACACACACACACACACACACACACACACACACACACACACACACACACACACACACACACACACACACACACACACACACACACACAAGTTTTAAACATGTTGGTTAGTGTGGTTTTATTATGTTGAAGCAAAAGCCAATTATATTGCCAAATATTTATCTTTTAGATCTTTGTTCTTTTTGATTGAAGGTTAATCCAAATCCCACAGAAGCCTTTTATCTGGATATTTATCTAAGTTCTGTAAAGGTCAATGAAAAATCTAATGAGACTTGGACCTAGTTTTAAAATCAGCCTTTGTGTGTCTCTAATCTGGCCTTAAAGTCTGAATTCCAGCAGGGATGTTTAAAAAGTGATTTGGACCACAAAGCAGCAACCAACCTGTCGCCGCTAATCGAGTGTGTTTGGACTGCTAAGTACCTGATTGTTCCTGGCTAATAGCATCCAGCAGGGCTGCGCACTTTGATGCTGAGTTTGTGGCAGCTGTCCGTCACAGTGGTTCTGAAGGGGTGAAAAGATGCTTGACCCCCTCTATTTAGCCTCCATTTCCACTCCACACGGACGTGCAGAGTGCTTTCATGCCATAGACTGAAAATGCAATTTAATTACCCTGCATCAATCTCTGCCTCCTCTCTCTGAACTCAGGCTTGATGTCTACTTTCTGTTTATCCTTCTGCCAGACAGATAAACAGACAAAAAGGGTAAGTTGGGAAAAAAATTAATGTTCCAGAGCCAAAAAGCCGTGGAATTAGCATTTTTGCAGCATACAGTATGACAAAATTATCATTTCCAGCTTTGTTTAGTTTTGACATGCACCAGAAAACAGATAAAACCCAAAAGATCTGTGAATATAAATGCATCAAGCGAGAGCTATTTCCTTTCATTTCATAGCAATAATAGTGCAGGAAAAAAATCCTAACCCAATCCCTCACCAAACCTCAAACGTTAATTTCTACATTTCCTACAAGATGAATTCAGTTCATATGAATGTAATGCTGCCTGAAGAGTTACATAGGGAAAAGAGTTTCTTCTTTTTATATGTCATAAGACCAGCTGAACAAATATGTAGGAAAGCCAAAAGTCTAATGTTGACTGACGGGTTAGTGTGACAACTTCAACCACTCTTGGTCCAAACTGTGGGTGGCAATAGACTAAATTAGATTCTAGGGCAAATGCAGCTGAACCCAAATCAGGTCAGGGGTGTCGACAAAGAGGTTGTTAGCAGTAAACACATGTTTTTCAGCCTACAATGCGGAATTAATTGCATAGTAATTACTAGATATTTTATCTGTATATGCAGTCTGCTCAGATATTCTCTCAAAAGCACAAAAAAGAAAACGGATATATTCAGATATACATCATGCGATTGAAACCTTTAATATAACTCATGAGGCATAGTTTTAAAATTCATACTATTAAATTTCTACTTCAATAAACCGTGAACCTGCCATCATATCACACACTCACACACACACACACAAACACACACAAGCTATGGGCAATTTTGAAACATGAATTAGCTTAATCTGCATGTCGTAGGAGGAACCTGGAGTACCTGGAGGAAACCCACCAAGCACAGGCAGAGCATGCAAATTCGAACCCTCAACACAGAGCTGCGAGGCCACCATGCTATCCTCTCTCTCTCACACACACACACACACATATCAATCAGCTTTTCAAAGAATTACAGCTTATCAATTGAAAAAGCATTTCATTTTACATCATACATTTCCACTTAATCACTGTTGTTTGCCTTTAGCATTTCAGCACCTTTTTTAACTGAACAGCCACACACAGCATAACATACAACAAAACACTCACTGATGGAACTATTACTCATTTCATTTCAATAATTCAATTACAGTGTATTCATTATCTGCAGGTTGATCGATCAGTTGTATTCTCCTTGACCAAACCTCTTATTGTCTGAGTCCTTTCAGAAATCTAGCCTCATATTCATGCTGTTGATTGTTTATTCAGCAGCCCTTTCTAAGTTAATTTGACCCGTTCTGATTACCCCAATGACTCACTTCAATATTGGTTCACTTCAAGGTGCTCAATTTTTATGAATGTGGTGAGCAGGGACTGAGTATCAACGTTGATGGCGGTCTTTCAATATATTTTTTCTGCCAACTGTGTATAGAATTATAAACATTTTACCATGATCAAATTTCTAATATACCACCAGAGGTATTAACATATTATATATGTTATCAAAACATATTATACAGTATATATGACAGAAATTGAATGGAGAGGTATATTAGTTTCGGGGGAATGTACTTGTCGTATAGAATGTCTGGTAAATTTAGTTTTCCTAATTTTGATTAGGAAAAAAGACAAATAAATAGTACCTACCCAATCCATCTTGACCAACAAAAGCTACTCAAGCCTTATCCCTCAGGCCATGAGTAAACAAATGGTCAGCATTGAACGAGGGACTGCATGAAGGAAATGGAAAATAATCCCCGGAGCATTACATTCAGGCCAAACCCAACAGACCACGGACAACCTGCCTTAGCTGGATTTATGGAGCAATGTAACAACCAAACTTGTTAACTTTTCAAAGACCTAGCATAAAGCAAATGTTATGGCTTACTCATAAAGCACTTTTAAGTTTTAATTGAATAAAAATCATCAATTTATAATACTATTTCAAGGCAATGTTTCGTTAGATTCGTTTAATTTTAAACCAAAGCAAATGCATTATAGATTAACTTTTTTTTTCCAGATAAAGGTAATTTAATATGCTGGCTTTTTTTTTATGATCCATTGCATAAAAAAAATGAAATAAACATTTAAAAGCTTTATACAAACATAACACCATAATGTCCCTTCCAAAGTGCAAGCTAGCAGGATTTTTATATTAATTCTTATTATCTTCCAGTGTTAAGTGCTGCAATTCAGGTTTAGCCTGGAATAAATAAGTGGAAAGAAATCACGATTATGGCAAATAAGAAAAGGGATTTTACTCCATTTACTTCTCAAATGCTAGATATTTTCGGCATAATTTCCAAACTAATTAGATTTTGCTTATTGCACTTAAAAGCGTGCAAAATCCCCCATGATGCTAGTTGACAGTACTCTCTTTCCCACCATTTCTTTGTTTATTATGCAATACAGCAACACACACAGCTATTAGAAATGTTGCTGTCGCCTGATCAAGCTCAGCCCCACTAAGACAGTTAGAACCCAGTGCTTAACATTTAATATGACACCATGCAGCACATCTATTTACTCATTTGCTTATTCATATAAAAAAAAAAACTTTAATGCAAAAAAAAAAAATTCTGGGCAAACCAAGACTATGAAAAATATACTGATTCAACATTGAAATTAATTGCACTATATTTGTTTATGTTAAAAGCTGCAGAAGGCTGGACAAAAACTGATCTGCTGATGTTGTTGTTGTTGTTTGTTGTTTGTTGTTGGCTTCATACTAGCAATACTAGTAGTACTTTATTATTATAAAAGTACACGATTCAAAGTAGTGAAAAAGGATTTATAAGCAGGACATTGATTTGCACT
This sequence comes from Clarias batrachus, assembly GCA_003987875.1. Taxonomy (NCBI): domain Eukaryota; kingdom Metazoa; phylum Chordata; class Actinopteri; order Siluriformes; family Clariidae; genus Clarias; species Clarias batrachus. The sequence goes on along the minus strand of QMIH01000016.1, from coordinate 353,486 downwards.
CTGACTTATGTTGCTAATACCATGTCATACTGCTGTACAAATAAAATAAGATTAATTTGCCCTTATGCTAGAGGGAGTGACGTAATGGCCATAAATGTACTGGTTAATTTACATTCTGAGGACTTATTGCTCCATTAAGGGGCAAAGGTTTATTTTTAATGAGACACTGCCATCTGCTGGTACATTTGGAGTATGCTGATCAGATAAAAGAAAAAAAAAACTTACCCTGAAATATTTTAAATAATGTTAGCACTAAAATATTTGTGATGTACTCAGCAATTTTGGTGCTAATTTGTTGTTTGGTGAAACTTAGTCGCCGTCTGACATGCAGACACAATGGCACAATGACTAGAGGCAGATACTCAACAGCTAGGCGATTAAGAGATGTGCAATGATGTCAATGCATGTTTTGGACGCTGAGCTGAAGTTTACATGTTAATTATAGCTAGACAATAGTCTAAATATAGACAATAATTTCCCCACAGCTGGGTCTCTGTTTTAATCTTGAGCTCCTGACATTCTAACCGAACTGCAAGCATTATGTCCAAACATTTGTGTGGCTCGAAATGGTGCTATGTTATACTGTATATCTGGTTGTGTTTATCCTCTTGAGACGTGTAAGCAACATAAATAAATGTATGCAACAGCAGCGATCCAGATGCAGGAGAACCGTTCACATGCTTTAAAATCCTGGGTTTTATTGTAGGTTGTCAGTTGATGTATGTACAGTATGTTGACCAGACCTGTAGAAATATAAAGGGAATAATGAAAAAGAGTACGTTATTCAGACAATGCTGTTATTTATGTTGTTATTTTTAACAGTAAATCTTTCAAGCATCTTAAAAACAAAATATGTTTTTAACTTCCCCAACTCAATTTTACTTTATACTACAGTATATGGGAAAAATGTAAATAAATCAATATTATTGTGTTACTTTTTCATAGCTTATAACCTTAAATATAAATAGCAGATGATCAGATAACGTCTCTCTCTCTCTCTCTCTCTCTCTCTCTCTTCTTTTGTTCATTTTTTCTTTCTTACTTTCTTTCTTTCTTTCTTTCTTTCTTTCTTTCTTTCTGTGTGTGTATGTATTTGCATCAGTCTTAGAAAAGGATCACACTGACAGCTCCTGCATGGCCTGCATCTTACTAAGCCAAGGCGAGAAGCTCATAATATATGGAACAGATAAGACCATGCCTATTAAGAACATAACTTCCCTCCTCTTCAGAGGAGACTTGTGCACAAGCCTTGTGGGTTATAGACTATATAAATAGTTCAACAGCAGAACACAATAAATCTCATTTCAGTCTTTTACTCATTTTGGCCAATTATCATCAGGGAAATATTTCGTTTGAAAACCATATCATCTTTAGAAGTTTTAAACTTCTTAAATATTTTGAGCAACGCATGACACATAGCCGGCGATTTTCAAGCAAAAGTCAATCCTTCATAGTAGCCCAAACGCATGGCCTCCTTCTGTCATGCAATCAGTGAAGCGAAGATACTTACTGTGCTACACGGCAGCTGCTGTGAGTGATCTGAATGAATTCAAACAGTTTTAGGAGAACTTTAAGCAAAGAAAAGGCAGTTTACATAATTTTACCGCCATTGCAGTTGCCCTAACAGGAATGAATGACAGGTACAGTGTGTGTGTGTGTGTGTGTGTGTGTTACGTCCACAAGATACGTCCGTTCTTCAAAAAAGGGCATTTGGATGTTGTTTGTACATCATGTTATATACTGAACAGAATTATGTGGGATATTGTAGTGTAAGCACTGTAGTGAAGCAAAGAAATAACATTACAATATTTAATGCCGTGTGTGTGGGAAGCTGGTGCACACGCTGTGTGTGTGGGAAGCGGTTGCCTTCACTTTGTTTGGTTCTGTTCGCTATTACTTTACTATCATAAACCTTAGTTGACAACTGATGGGCAAACAGTTCGTTGATGCGTGAACGGACTTCATATGGTGCGGACTATGACAGGGAGCTGTCATCATTTACTGAAGTGGAGCTGAAATTGGATTCAGTTGACCTAATTCGCTGCCAATGCATGCTGTTTCACTCGCAAGAAGATCTCAATCAAAACATGAGTTTGCTATTTTTGATTAAAACACGAGCCAGAGGTGGGTAGAGTGGCCAACACATTTACTCAAGTAAGAGTCGCTGTACTTCAAAAAATTATCACTCAAGTAGAAGTAAAAAGTACAGTATTCGGGGAAAACCAGAAAAGTTTTTTTTTTTAACTCAATAACTGAGTAAATGTTTCAATCGCAATGTCTGATTTCTTTATTTATTTTTAGAAATTATAATAATTAATTATTAGTGTATGTGTGTGAATATATA
>QMIH01000016.1:323926-351072 GCA_003987875.1 Clarias batrachus | reverse complement strand
CCCCCGCTATGCTGTCTTACCTGATTGGTCAAACGGAGTCATGTGATTATTGTTGCTGTGTCTGATTGGTGAAATAGTACCGGTGGCATTGGTAGAATAAATGGTTAGTCGATTGTAGTCAAATGTATCGGAGTAAGAGTAGCACTTCTTCTACTCAAGTAAAAGTAAAACGTATGCTGCAGTAAAACTACTCATAAGTCTGATTTATTCATTGTGACTGACTGACTGTCTGTCTGTTCATCTAAACGTACAAAAACATCCTGCTGCCATACACCACAGCATATCCCCAGAGGTCTTAGAGTGTCATACCCAAAGGACCAGACATGCTCCAGGGGAACCTACACAATATTGGGCTTTATCTTTTTGTGTTTTAATGTTAGGGCTGGGGCAGCACAGTGGTGGTGGTTAGCACTGTCGCCTTCCGCCTCCAGGGTCCGGGTTTGATTCGCGGGCAGGCTCGATTTCTTCTGTGTCTATGTGCATGGAGTTTGCATGCCCCCCCCCTTGCTTGGTGGGTTTGCTCCGGGTACTCCTGGTTGTTCCCATAGTCCAGACGTGCATATTTCCCAAATTGCCCATAGTGTGTGAATGAGTCTATGTGTGTGTGTGTGCCCTGCGATTGATTGGCACCCTGTCCAGGGTGTACCCTGCCTCGTGCCCTGAGCCTCTTGTGACCCCTGTGACCCTGAATACAGGATAAAGTGGTATAGATAGAGATGGATAGAGTGAGTGTGTGAGTGAGTGTTATGGCTGATCTGTGTACATATACAGCATATATATTGTATAATACAAATATATGTGTGTGTTATAATTTGGAGACCCTACACAGCTTGTGTAGTGCGCATATAGGATGTATAGGTCTGTCCGGCTCTGCCTACTGTGTGTCAAAGTACAAACAATGTCAGCATGATGCAGCACCTCCTCTGCCTTCCTGAGTGCACTTTTAGCTGACCAATTGTGGCCTGTCTATACTGTATGTTAACATCTGCCTGGTGAACCTGTACATCCTCGCATTAAGGAAGCATTTTCACCAGACATACTTTATCCACCTTGTACTCTTTCATTACAGACCACATTCCAGGCATTGTAACATGATGGGAAAGCAAGAGTGTATTGTTATGTGTACAGTATTTAAACAGCTTCTACAGAAAATTCCAGAGTGGACGATAGAATTCAAGGAAATTAAAACACTTTTTTTTTTTAAACCTTTCCCCTGGTTTCCCATATGACTCATATTTCACCCAGTTTCCACTTGATCATGAATACAGTTCCTCAACAGCTCAATTGCACCTGAGCCTCCGACAATAAACACTTAAAACACCTGTTATACTGAACCTCCGGTCGCCTACCACACAGTGTGACTACAGAACAATCCCTGCTACGCGTTATCACCCAGATGAGGATGGCTTCCCTGTTGAGTCTGGTTCCTCTCCAGGTTTCTTCCTATTGACATCTCATGGAGTTTTTCTTTGCCACTATCTCCCACGGTTTGGTCATCAGGGATATTTTGATCATTATGACTGATACATTTTCCTCACACATTTTTACTCAAACTCATTTCCATCTCCTTAGAAAACCTTATCAATATAGGCGACTTTTGGTAAGACCATTCTGTTGGTAAAACCATCCTCGCACTCCATATTCAGCTTCCAAACACCAAAATCATTTACATCACGTTCTGTTCCTCTGGCACAGTAAGGAGCTGTGCTGTTAACAAGACTTTACAAACCATAAAAATAAACACACATTATACTGGATCAAAGAAACATAATGAGCATAATCAATTCGACGTGAGCACAACAAACTTGCCCAGGACAGATTTTATTTCTGTGCAGGTCAGCAATATGGGATTTTCCTTCACCCTTGAAAGATTTTCTCCTCAATAATATCTACTTTTTTTTATGTACCCAAGTCCAGGCTACTTGTTGGGTCCCGCTCGACTAGTTGTTTCAATATCGCTGGAGTTTTTGTTGTTAGTGAGCAGTGTGTGATAAGAAGATTTTCTTTGCTAGTAGTAGGTGGCTGATGAAGGAGAATCTGTTTAAGGTTTATTAACACTTATTACACTTTAGAAACTGTTGTTGGTGAGAGTCCCCAAAGAACAACAATGGTCTGGATGTTCACCTGGGTATAAAACCCACAGGTAGGCTCCCATGCCTTTATCTCTGACTCTTTCAAAGAAGCTCACACTGGTGACTCCTCCTGTAAATATGAAATACACCTCCCCTTAAAGAGACCCTTAACAGTAGTTTTCAGCTGCATCTGATGCATGATTTGCTATGAACATAATGGTGCTCCTTTCAAGGTTTTTTGACATACAGTATTAATGATTGTGATTGCACGACCATTCCCAACTTAATAGAATTGCACTTCCCTTTGTTGAGACCCTTCAACAATTACACATATTTTGCATTTGTTTATATGAATCATTCACCAACATTCACCAATTCCTTGTGAGTGAGTTGTTAATACAGTAATACAGTATAATGATAATGTAATGTAATGTAATGTAATGTAATGTTAGAGAAACATGTGATTTGATACTGCACTACTGTCACAGATGATGTTATAAAACGTGACTCTACTACAAATCTTCAGACCAATCACAATTGTGAACTGAAATGAATTATAGCATTTATATGTAGATAATTTTTACAAATGGGGCTTGGTTTGGCTAGCAGCATCTAAAAAGCAAGATGAAGATTAGATGGAGAAGTACTTTTAGTGTAGACATTTTAGAATAAAGTTTGTGTTTCCGCCTATGCTTGTATTTTGGAGTAAACTGCGATGTTTTAACATTGTTTATAATAAAACAAAAACAGGTTAAATTTATGTAAATCTATCCAAACTATAAACTATAAAGATCAATCATTGGCTTGATCTTTATTAGGGCTAATACTTTAAACACATACTTAATCATCCTCAACACTTACACACTATTCATATTATTATATATTATTAACTATTCTAAAACTATTTACATTATCAACAAAAATTATTTGTGGATCTAATAAGGAAATTTTCCAAATCCAATCCCTCATTTGTAGTTGAAGTGTTAGAATCCCCACCTATAAATAAAAGTTGGCATTTGTCTGAACTTGGATACATCAGATCATGACTTTCTATATAACCTATTGCTCTGATGCACCTATCACTCTTTTTAAAATCATCAGACCACATGACCTTTTTCCATTGCACCAAAGTCTAATCTTTTATGCTCCCTATAGCTAATGGAAGCCTTTTTTTCCTGATTAGTATCACTTGTTGTTGTTTTCATGGCTACACATCTGTTTAGTCTGAATCCTATACAGTGGAACCTCGGATTGCGAGTAACGCTGTTTGCGAGCGTTCCGCAAGACAAGCAAAGATTTTTAAATACATTTTTATTTTAAAAATTAACAAATGAACTGTTTTTCCTGGTAAAACAGTTATTCCGTTGTGCGTGCGCATGTGTGTGAAACTCAAATAAGTGTGTGAAGCTAAAGTAAGAAGAGAGGAGGAATGAGCTCCTCCCCTCTCCCTCTTCCTCCTCTCTTCTTACTTTAGCTTCACACACACACACACACACACACACACACACACACACACACACACACACACACACACAGCGCCTGTGCGTACAAACGGAAACACTTATTTGTCTGGATTAGTTTTTGTTTTTTGATTTTTTAAGGTAAAATGCAGGTTAATTTGTTTTATTTTTACTTTATATTTTGTATTAATTATTTTTATGTACAAATTTCTTTGGGCTGTGGAACGAATAATTTGAGTTTCCATTATTTCTTATGGGAAAATTCGATTTGGTTTACCAGTGTTTTGAAATACGAGCCTGCTTCCGGAACGAATTATGCTCATAATCCAAGGTTCCAGTGTATATAGAAATATTGCTGTTGCAAAGAGTGAAGTGCCATTTCATTGAGAGAGAGAGAGAGAGAGAGAGAGAGAGAGAGAGAGAGAGATGCTGTCAGGCCTGGGCCATGACAGTCAACCTCAACAAGACTAAAAGTGTCATTTTCCAGCTTTCAGGGAACAAAACACACACTTACAGTTACACAGGAGAGTGAGTGAACATTCTATAAATTATAACCACCTAGGTTTGGCAATAAACTGTTCAGGAAATTTCAATATGGCAATGAGTGAACTGTAAAACAAAAGCATGCAGCAAATACCACATACAGAATTAGTATGTATTAGCATTAGTATTAGCAGAATTAGTATGATATCCATTATTTATGAAAATACACAAAAGGGCGATTACATTTAGGAAACACCTAAAACAGAGCATATCATATAAGTATAAGTGCTGCAGTACCAAGTGCTGAACAAATAGACCAATCCTCATCCAACTGGTCACTGTTGCACAACACCACTAATACACTAACACAGTAAAGACTCTGAACAGGAAGTGATGGACTCGTGAACCTCCAGTCTTCCCCATGACAGGGGAGAAAAATAATAAAACCTCTAATTATCTTCCACTACTAAAATTGAGATATTTACCAACTTTACTGTATGTAGTGAAGAAAAGTTTCATAGTCGTGCCACAGCGCTGCCATCTTGTGTTAGAGTTCAGCATTTAAACACTTCAGATTTATAAACTGTATATATTAGATATTATAATTTCATTATTTTATAAGTAAAAAATATTTACCACTAGCTTACTGTTAGAGTTTTTCTAATTACTAGTAATTATAAACTAAGAGGATTTTTAAATCATTTTAAGTGGAGAGAATTTAGAAGAAATTGGCCGTGTTTCCCTGACACGAGAAATCTGTTTAATAAAGTCAGAAATAAAATCACAATTTTAATGTTAAAATCAGCTGGAACATTAAAACATGAAACATTATGCCTAATATAGTGTGTGTTCCCCTCCTGCTACCTGTGTGGCTCTGGATCCGCAGGGCACAACTCCACAAGATGTCTAGGGGCATGCTGTGGCATCTGGCACTAGGAAGTTAGCAGTGATTTTTTGGATGCTGTGGGTCTGGCCATCATGGATCAGACTTGCTTGTCTTGCGCATTCCATGGATGCTCGGTCAGATTGCTGTCTGCAGAATTTGGAGTCCAGATCAACATCCTTGAACTCTTTGCTTGCTAAGACTTTGCTTTCTGTCATAGCCAACATTGATTTTTTTTCCATAATTAGCTTGCCCATGATCTTGTACCAATTTATTGGAATATAATTGATAATTGAGGCTAGTCAATTCACCTGGTGGAGTTAGTGTTATGGCTTATCAGAGTACACTGCAATGCTAAATAATAAAGTGATTATTTAAAAATTAATAGTCTAAGTTGTGATCTCTTTACTGATGCCTTTACTGAGTAAAGGTATGTTTGGTAACTTGATGCACTTCTTACATATTTTCCACTCGCTTTATAGGGTAAAGGGAACTGACATTAAAAGTCTGCCATGTTGGGCCTGTAATAATAACTTGATTTGGGAGACTTTTTTAATATCTTCATTTCTTTTATTTTCTCCTTTAGTGTAGCATTAATAAAAAGTATACTATCTATACTGCTTCATATACAGTACACAATTGCAGTTTATCAATAAGCATGCATTACAAAACATTTCTTTTAATTGTTTTTAAATAAACATTCCAGCTGTGGGGCGTGTCAGCATTGGACAGGAGATGGAGTACATTTGCCTGGTGGACAGCTGTGGCCAAAACCAAGGAGATGGTTTCAAGGACCAGGAATATCCCAAAAATATGTGGAGAGGTGGAGAGCTACATGTACCCTGGAGTTCACCACAATAACAGAATGAGCTGGAAATGGAATGTAGACGGAATCAATGGAGCAGGCTTAACTTCCTCTTTTAATTTAGGTCCTTTAATGTTTAATGCAGCAAAATATTGCAGATCAGTTAACAGTGTTGTTCAAAGTGTAATGTTTTTACTGCTATTTGCTGTACAAACAGCATTACAGTCGGTGACACCATTAAATAATAAATAAATAAATAAATAAATAAATAAATAAATAAATAAATCAGGCCAGTTAGTTCAATACTGGGGAGACTCCCCTGGAGTGTTTGGAGTTGGTTGTTTAGAGGAGGATGGTGCATGATCAACATCACCTGACCTCACACTCTTCTGTGACAAAGAAAGCTACAGGACTACATACCTTTCATTTAAAGATATTGTCTAATAATATCATGAAATAAATCTGATTCACAATAACATCAGTATGTTATAAATTAAGTTACACAAGAAAATCATGATTTTAATTAATAATAGGAAATAAATATCAGTCACCCCAAACAATGTCATAGGTGTTACTGTTACACAAAAAGAGTTTTATTGTGAAATTCATTTGATCATTTGATCATTGTTCCTGTGCCAGAGTTCACTAGATGATAGATGATGAGCACTGGGTAAATGCAAAAGGTATGTCAGACATTTTGATTAATTGATTTAGAAATGTCATAATTTATTTATCAGTTTTATGTGAAGCTCATTCTTATTACTCATTTTATAATTATAACTGTTGAAAAGTGGACATAAAAATTGACTACATCTAATTATTGATGAATTGATATCTCTCTGATGCACCTTTTTAATATTTTTGTATATTTCCTTAAAAAATTGTATTTTGCAAACTGGCTGCTGTAACAGTAAAATGACTCAATCAATCTATCTATCAATCAATCAATCAATCTATCTATCTATCTATCTATCTATCTATCTATCTATCTATCTATCTATCTATCTATCTATCTAGGGAATCTATATTGCGTGTTTAGTCGCTATTAATTAGTTTGAACTGACAGTGTAGTCACACACTGTGTGTGTGTGTGTGTGTGTGTGTGCGTGCGTGCGTGCGTGCGTGCGTGTGTGTGTGTGTGTGCGTGTCAAATCCATTCCAGATAGATATGTTTTCCCACATACCTTTTGACCCTGAAGAAATGTCTGCAAAACACAATACATTTTGTGTATTGTTCATAAATGATTATCATTTTAATTTTAGGTACAAACTTTTACATTAAAAAATTATAAAATGCGTATAAAATACAGCATGTTGCTCGCTATGAAGGCTATTCTGCTATATACATCACTGTGTTGTGCCATTACTGACTCATCTGTTAACTCTTCATGGTTTGCTCAGTTACTCTCACCATTATATACATATATACTGTATTTTCATTGTCACATCATGCTGTTCTTTGCACAATTACTACTATTTGCACTGTTTCCACACATAAAATTGCACATCAAGGTTGCACTGCAATTAAATTTATTATTATTATTATTATTATTATTTCTTTTTATTTCTTTACATTTTTTTACTTTTTAAAGTTGTGATTTATATGGTTTATTTACATGCTTCTTACATATCTATCTATCTATCTATCTATGTATCTATCTATCTATCTATCTATCTATCTACATTTTTGTGATTTATTTACCTGATCTCATCTTAAAGCAGCATGCAGTGATTATTAGTGATTATTCACAAAAAAATTGTAAGCGTTAAAAGCCTCTGATTAAAAACACCACGTGTGCTAATTAATTGAAAATCTGTGTATGTTAGAAACCCTATGTACCCATGTGAGTGTGCTCTCAGTTGCTCAACCCACGCACTCACTTTTAAGTTTTGAGACTTTTGAGGCATTTGAGGCAGAAAAACGCTTCTTTTCAACTCCTGCAGTTAAACTATTAACACATTTTATACTGTGTGGTAGGAGTTAATTATTTGCCAAGTTTGATAAGAAATAATAATTATGGCGGATGACAGGCATAACGGACACTTAACTGCATTTGGCTGTAAAGTGAGAAAACTAATGTAATAGGAAACATGCTTCATTTAATTAATAATTTAAAAAAAAAAACCGGGTGAAAATTTAAATATCGAATCAGGATATTTATAAAATCGCAATATTTATAGAATCGCAATTTTAATAGAATCGCCGCCCAAGACTCGTGATAATATCGTATCGAGATATCACTATCGGGAGGTGACGGGCGATTCTCATCCCTGGTGAGTATGCGCTGTGTCTGCGCAAATTGCGCGCCGCTCGGATGCTGTCTAACGCGTTCGAGGAGCGCCTATTAAATGACGTCACATCATCATGTCGACTGGCGATGTGCGCCATCTTGACCAGGAATAAAAATCACGGGGGCAATTCTGCTGATTGCTCCGGTTCTCACGACGAACCCTAGTCTTCTTACGGTTTATTCGCGCGGTGTGGTTCAGCTGCAGTGTGACGCGCCAGGACTCGGAGTGAGCGAGCTCGACGCCAGGTTCTCCGCAGAAACGAAGCAATGGCAGGTGAGGCAGGATGGGGAAAGAGGGAAGGGGAGGGCGGGGGGACGACTCTGTCCAGCACCGCGGCCTACACTTTTCTACCCCGGTATAGCTAACCGGTTAGCCTGGGTGCTAACAGTCTTAATGAAGCGTCAAATTAAATGGGTTAACATTTGAGCCGTGTGCTACATTTAAGTTTTATCATGCGCTCGCTTTTTCCTTGACTATGGTTTATTTGTATGTAGGCAGCTAACTGACTGCAATATTTTGTGTGTGTGTGTGTGTGTGTCTTTGCAGGGGTCGGCGGAGGGAATGACTTCCAGTGGTGTTTCTCGCAGGTGAAAGGAGCAGTCGATGAAGACGTGGCTGAAGGTAAAGACTTTTATGAAAGTCACTCTAATGAAGCTGGTTGACTGAAAGCTAGCAAGCTAGCCGTCGCCGCTTTAGCATGGGCTGGGTTAGCATTAGCGTGTCAGATTGACCTAGCAAAGGAACATCACTTCGTAACGTTATTCACGCGCGCACACTCGCATCCTAAATGCTCCTTTCTTATTAATTATCTAGCTAATATGTACGACCATCTTTTTTTTAAAAAAATACACGCTTTGTATATAACTTGGTGCCATCAGATAACTAAACCCCAGGTGACTCTCTGTTAACAATCATCCTGTTTAAAGTGTCTCCAGATCAAAATGAATTTCTAAGATTTTTGTCTTTGTCCTTTAGTGTCACAGACACCTATGTGATGACCCATCTAGGGGAAAGACCAAAAAAATAAATTGTGGAGATGTTCTTTTAATTTTATCTTTTGACATTTTTGGGGAACACGCTTGCTTATTTATTTTTTTAATGTGATGACTCATCCTGTACTAGTCTTGTGTTTGTCCAATTAAAAGCGCTCTAGAATACATGTCCCGCCCCCTTCGGATGCGGTGCTTGTACCACAGTATAGCAGGCTTTTCTTTTGGCTGCGTGTCTTCCTGTGCATACTTCCCTTTTCCAAGTGTCCTTTGGTTGAGAGAACTTGTTTTGAGAATTTTCGCAAGTGTGAAATTTGTGCAGTCTTGTGGTGAGAGAGAGCGCAGAGAAACAACAATTAGCTATATTCGAATTATTAGTTTAGGTGTAAGTTTTATGCATGTATTTTGGCCATTGGTGACAGTGTTCGGCTTCTTGCCTGTCATGCCGGAAAGCCTGGGTTCAATCCCTTCCAAAACCTAGCCCCTGATTGCAGTGCCGGTCCCAAGCCTGGATAAAATCTGAGGGGTGTATTAGGAAGGGCATCTGGTGTAAAACCTGTGCCCCCCTGAACAGGAGCAGCTGAAAGACTGACAAGAATTTATTTATTGCTGTCTACTCCGTGATAATGACCACATGGGATTTGAAATTTTTATAATCACACTCTGTTCACAACAATGCATCTAAGCAGTCGCAGAGGTGCTGGCATAGACGAGTTCCAGCAGTGATTTGAAATTACTATTAAACAATAATTCCAGTGCAAAGCATCCTTTTAAAAGTGTTTTAATATCTGTCTGTAAGAGTGTCACTGATGCACCGTACATAACTAAATATGGCCAACTAGCAGTAGTTATGTCTTTATTCATCACATACTGAATATACATACCAGCACAGTGAAATTCTTTATTCTTCACTTATCCCAGCTTTGTTAGAAATCTGGGGTCAGAGCGCAGGGTCAGCCATTATGCAGCGCCTGGAGTAGACGGGGTTAAGTGCCTTGCTTAACGGCCCAACAGTGGGAACCCAGTCGGAGCTGGGACTTGAACCGCCATTAACAAGCAATAGTCAAGCATATTGCTTTAGCCACTTTGCCAAGTGATTTTAAAGTAATCCAAATATTTTAGGATACTGTTAATTTGGCCTGTTATTTTCCTGGAAGGAGACCAAAAGAAAGACCCTGATTGTAACCCTTTCTGATGGAAATAAAGTTACAGGGCAGAAGATCTAAAATAGGAAACTACCTCAGCATCCCATTTAAACTTAATCCCGACCGAATAGGGCTAATAGTTCCTGTGCAGTAAACTCAGTCAACACTGTGAACCCAGTTTATCTTGGATCTATAAGTATAAGGAAAAAAAAACATAAGTTCAGTAATGTGGCTTTAATTAGACTCATTTGCCACACCACACCCCAGGATTCTTGATGGCAAGCAGTATGAAAATCAATGCATGCACTTTAATATTATACCTCCATTTCCCTTTGTGAGACAGTCATCACTGCTTGCATCTTAACTCTGCTTAATATATATATATATATAACTTTTTATTTGCTTAGTTTGTGGAAAAAACTGATGAAACACCTAGTCAAATTTCATCTGATTTATTGAGCATCTCTCCAGGTGAAAGGAATAATGTAGTATGTGTATGAACATCATTTGCAACACTCATGTCGCAAGTTCACCAAACAGCTGATCGTCAGCGATAAGTTATGTATTGTCAGCGGTTCAGCAGGTCTGAGATTCCGAGTTGTGTATTGTGCAGTAAGGATGCACAAGCTGGAGGTTCCAACTAAACCGGTTGAACTTGTCCAGCCAGACCACATAACATTTTATTTCAAGTCCAAGGCCCGATGTTTAACACTAATCACAATGCACAGTGTAGTTAAAAGGGTGTATCCAGTCTTAACCACTGAAAAAGGAACAGAAATTGATGCAACGTCACTTGTATTCAGCTTGCCGGGCGTGTCGAATAAACCCTGATCAAGTTTTGACTTGCAGCCGTATAGCCGAGTTAACATTTTTCTATAGGTGCACCAACTGGGGTTGAGCATTTGGTAGTTGATTTTATTTTACAATAGAATTAGGATTTAATTGTCTAAATAATTGCTTAAATCTGGAATAGGTATTGCTGTAGAAGCTTTCTTTACACTGTGTTTATCATTTCCCAGAAACTGCAGCATGCATTATGGACAGGAAAGATTAATGTATCGTCAAAAATTGTTAGTGGTAACTTTTATGGCTGTGGTTACAAAGTATCTGAATTTCTTCTTAGATTTATTTATTTTAAAAATCCTTAAGAGTTTTAGATTAAACTGTTTAATATAACTGACCAGGTCAAGTTTAACAATTATAACAATTTGGATTATTTGAGCTCGACTCTTGGGAAGTTATTATTTAATTAAACAAAAGGAATAACATGGGTCCTGTATCTAGGCTCGATGGATCCCTGGGGTTCCCCGTCCCTTGAGACTGCTTTTAATTACTGACAGACTGCAGTGACTTGTGGTAAATCACCAATAGGGCTGGGTACCATGCTTTGATATCTTTATGGCACAGACTGAATTGCTTCGATGCCGTTCTGTATTGAAAAGCGCCATCATTCTATACCAAATTTCGATACTTAAGTGGTATGTTATATCCGCATCAGTGAGCCAGTACACATGCACCGTGTTGATAACGATTTTTAGAGACCGGGCTCATGTGTGTTTGTTGACCGGCTTGACTACGATATGCGTCACGTAGTATGTGTAAAAATGTCTCTGAACAAAAGTGTGGTTCTGTTTTAGCATTGCTGATTTTATCAGTATACAGTTGTGTACAATATACAAATAGGACATTGTGTCTATGACATGACATTTAATAAAACACTTCATTGCTTGTAGAATAAATGTAAGAGCATAGTTGTTCCATGTTTGACTGCAATAACAAAACAAAAAACAGCCATTATTCAAGTTTGCCTAACATTACAATACTTCCTTCAAAGTCTCCACCACTCCTCTCATAGTTGCTGACAATGGCACTATGCCTGGGACTTTTCCAGGTAACATTTAGGAAACAAATGTCTACCCACTTTATGAACTGGTAGTCTTCACTGTCTGGCACTATGAAGCTTCGCCAGTTAGATTTTGGCTTTTGTGTGTTTTTATTTAGTAATGTTAATAGACTGTGTTGTGCATGAACGTGATATAAAAAGAAATTAAATTGCATATGTATTTAAAAAAAATGAACATGAGCATCATTAACCTGCAAGGTGGTGAACAAGATAAAGCGTAAAGGCTTTGTTCATGTATTCATATTATATTATTACTAATATTCTCTGTGCTGAGGAATGTGTCTGTCTTAGTCTTTCTGTAGTCAGGCTAGGCAAGGATGAAGTAAATCTTCCAGTGATGACACACCCTGGGTACCTTGTTTGTTGCCATAAAAACTGTTGGATAGCTTTTATACAATATTGCGTTTTTTGTTAAATGAAAAAAGATGCACTCATCTATATCGCTTAATCCCAGGAGACTTGGGGCACAAGGCAGGGTACACCCTGGACCACCTGGACACTAGGGTGCCAATCCATCACAGTGCACACACACTCACACTACGGCCAAATTGGGAATGCCAGTTAATCTACATGTTTTTGGACTGTGGGACGAAAACCGGAATACCCGGAGGAAACCCACCAAGCATGGGGAGAGCATGCAAACTTCATGCACACAGAGACGGGAATCGAACCCAGACCTTGGAGATGCAAGGTGACAGTGCTAACCACTACACCACCGTGCCGTCATGTAATAAACAATTAATTTTAAATTTCATAAATATTACTAGGTACAAAACACAACTAATTTACATGGTATCCAACCCAATTACAGTAATTTAACACCAATATCAGCAAAGTAGTCTGTATAATTGGTACGCCTCAAACCAGCTTCAAATTTCAGCAATTATCTTGCAGAATTCTTTGTTGTGAAATACAGCAACACTTTTGAACGTTTACCTTTAGGCATTTTAATTTAAGTGTGTTTAGCTTAGCGAGCTTACGCTACCTACCTGCTGCCATTAGAGCAGTTGTAATTATGTGCATGTGCGTCATCCACAAGGATAGTCTTTATTTCCTTAGTTGTGCTTTTGAAGGTGGGATGTGAAAAACAATACTGTTACTAGTTACTACAACGATTAGTTGAATTTGTATCTTTAGAGATTTCTAGCTCACGTACACGTGCATTTTCTCAGTCAGAGAATAGATTTTTTTTCACGTGCGGTGGCACTGAGATCAGAGTAAGTTCTAGTGCATACCTTGTATATCGATACCCAAAGCGTAGTGTTAAATGAGTTAATTTTTTTAAGTTGTAAACTTGCTATAAGTGCGAAAAATTCCAAGGTGCAAAAACATAAAACTTCGAGTTGACAAAGTTCAACCAGCCTGTTTTAAAATGGTTTATGTTTCTGAAATGACTGTGTGTAGACCTACCAAGGAGCTGAAAACGTCAGCTCAGGTTTTATACTTTAATGTGCATTTTATTTCAGTTTTTGTAAACTCTCATAAAATTGGTATATATTGAATAAAGTATCAGAAACTGGTATCGAAGTCAAGGTACCAGTGCTGGTATAGAGACTCTACCAGCCTATTTTGAGTGCTGTCCAACTGTAAAAAGACCTAATGAAAAATATGACGGATCATTCAGTATTCTTTCTTACTGTATCTGGATGCAGAGTGGGCATGCTCAGGTGTTTGAGGGAGAACTTAAATGAGGATGAATTCATACTGAAAACCTGAGTGAGGCATGTCTGTCGGCTCTTGAAAAAAGCTTTGTTTTCCTGTTTAGGTGAAAAAACTAAAAATCAAGCGCAGTTAGAGATCAGCGGCTTTTTAGTTGGACTCCAATTTTAATTTATTAAATTTTTATTTTTTTTTAACTGCATTGATTTATTTTCTGTGCCTCGTTATCAAAGACTTGAGGATGTTACACTGCAAAGTCATTCTACATGCTGAGCAATTTTGTGGTTCACACGCGCGCGCGCTCACAAGTAATGCCTGAACAGGTGCATTTGATGATTACACTTCAGACGTAGGGCATTCCAAAACATTGTGCTCTGGGACAGCGCCAGTTACAGTATCGGTACTTGGTATCAGTAAGTACTCAAATACAAGTACTCGTTTTGACAGTGATCTCGGTGCATCCGTTGTCCAAAAAAAAGTTGTGTTTTGCAACAAGTGGGTTATTTATTTCTTTATTTATTTTAAATGCTTTGCTTTGGAAAATTTAGTCTTCATTTGTTGCTTATTTAATAAATAGGCGATACAGTATTATTTAAAACCATGTGTAAAGGTAGCATTCATTAAGGCCAAACACATCGTTCACAATATCGCCTCTGTTCATAGTTCCTGAATAATCCAGTTCTGTGGAGTGATGGGGTGGAGTGGCACCAGTTCACTCCGTGCTTTTAGTGTCTGTAAAATGCATTAGATGTTTTTTTTTTTTAATTTTTTTTTTTTTAATTGCCATTTCAGTGGACCTTTTGTTTTTGTGTCTGCGTTGGTTATTGAATTCGCAAAGAAAAGCATTCTTGAAGCATGCTCGCAGACACGGTGACGTATCCTAATGTCACCCAGAGGACTGAGACGAATGCCAGGAACACCCTCTCGCCCACTCACTCACTCATTTCAGTTATTGCTTTATCCTGATCAGGTCATGGTGGATCCGCAGTCTAACCTGGTAACACTGTGTGCAGGGTCGGAGAAATAAACTTGGTGGCACACCCGTCCATCTATTGCAGGGCAACATTCATACACTCATTAACGCTTACTATGGCCAGTGTAGAGAGAAGTTATACTGACTGTGCCACCTGAAAGCCAGTAACACCTCAGGGGCTGTTAATCAAATGAAAACTGGCCTCCAAGTATCCAGAACTCTCATGTTTCATCAGCATCTGTTTTATTCTTGATGTAATTAAGGTTGTAGTATGAGTTCACTGCACCTTGTTTTTGTTCATGATCATGTGAAATATCTTATGATGTGCTTATGTTACTGAATTTTCACACATCACCACGTTTCTGAAGTTCATTTTGGCTGTATTGGCGCTTTAAAGTTCAGAACCTGCAGCAACAGACTTGTTTTTATACCTTGTAAAGATTAGATTTAATTTGGTTATGTACAGAATGATTCTTATTTCTTAAATTGTGTTATCAGGTTTTTTTAATTTCCCACTTCTCCGGTTTAAAGATTCATTAAGAGTAGATTAGCAGTAGGGAGGTGGATGTGGTCCGTGCTGCTGGAAAATATTATTAAAAATGAAATTAAAATGCAGTCTTAATGCGAAAGTGTACTTTTAGTGTATTGATTATGAAACAGTTTTTTTTTTTTTAAATAAACATTTAATCTTGGTTTCAATAAGGTATGTCCTATACCAGTTTTTAGGTCTTTTGTTTTGGAACTATTAACATCCTGAAGCATATACGCTGTACGTGTTGGTGATGGGAAATGGTAAACATTCCATAGTCAGTTTAGCTGCACAGGACAATGCTTCTTGCACTCGTCACGTTTCCTGGAAATCAATCCCACCACCATTCACTATTACTACACCCAGAGGACGTTACACAAACATGCATCAATTAGGGTTACTCGCATAAGCATCTATTACTGAATATATTAACAGTACAAACACGACATCGCTGGAAACTTCTGCTTCTGCTCTACTGAACATGGCAAATTCGCTACAGGCAAACTGTGAGCAAGAGAACCTACAGAACTGAAGACAAGTTTGCTGTGCTGTTTGCTGTATTTTAAAACGCTATTGCTTCAGTCTTTAATATTTAGGTATAGTTTGCTGGCTTGTAGCGTCTTACTATAACATGTTAGTCTTAGTCTCACCAAGCGTCTTACTATAGATTGATATAGACTGAATAGATTTTCCAGCCCACAGTGGCAGCTCAAGAAGTAGAGGTTAGTCGTATTTCCATGATCATATCAATTAATCTTTGACGATTTGCTTTTTTTGTTTGTAGGATTCTTATTGCACTTATCTTGGAAGTGTTTTGAAGACTATGTGCCGCTTTAGATTGCATTCTTCTTTCTTATGCCAGGGAAAACACAGGAACAAAGCAGTTTCAGCTGGCTTCCTGCCATTACTTATCCAGGTTTTCCTTTCTTTTTCCGGTTTCCTCTCTTACATGTAGCATTTGTTCTCCTGTGAGGTAGATCCATAAATGTGTCTGCGTGCATGCACGGCAGCCAGTCTGCATTTACCAAACGAACTGCGCAAGGTTCAGCAGTGTTTAAAAAGTTCTGATGTTCAAAAGTGCCTTCTGAAGTGTTTGAGTGGGAGCCAAATCATTACAAACAACAAACCTCACTTCACAGTGCTGTAGCTTGTCTGTTCTTCAAAAGACTGCAGCGTGAATTTTTAGTACACACAAGAAAACCCATTTCCCCTGAGGTGAATATTTTTACTCTCAGCTTTGTGCCGAAATGCAGCCTGCACTGACTGGGTCGAGCTGTGAGAAGATCATACAGATGTACTGAACACTGGAGGAATTCAGCTTCTGAGCAAGAGGGTGCCAATAATTAATTGCACAGAATATTGCTATGTTAAAAGTAACAGAATGCTATTCATAGGATGTGAACATGTATATCTAAAAGTCTAGGTAAGACGTACTCGGCACATTTCGGGCAGTTACAGCGGCGATGCCACGTTAAAAGGTATAAAAGCTGCAAGGGAATGCCACAGAACAGGGGGGGTTTCTCCTAAAAATGCAGAGCTTTTTTTGGCACCATTGTTTTCTAAGAATTTGACCTGATTTGGTTTGGTCTTCTCTGAATGTGAAGTTTGAGCCACTCCTAAAGCACAAAACTGGGACATGTATGTGGCGTTTGTCACAGTTTACCACCATACATGTCCTGTAGATTCCCGTCATGCTTTTTTTAAAAGTTGTGCTACTGGGCTGAACTGCAGGAACTCTCGCGCTGAGAGTGAGTGAGTAAGTAAATCACGTATTTTAAAAGGAGATTTAAAGAGGATAAAAACGTTATTGGGGAACTGAAAAGTAGCCATGAAAGGATTGAGAATAACCACCTATTCTGAAGAGCGTAGTGCTGCATGGTTCTTTCTTAAATGAGGATTGTGATTCTTCCCCATGGGAATTGGTCATGATTCTCTTTTCAAATGTTTTAATTTGTACACTGAAGTAAAAAAAAATAAAATAAAAAATGCTGTCAACAAAGGGCTTTCAACTCTACAAAAAAGGTTGACTTCTTATTTTAGAGCCCTTAAAGTGAATAACTTTAAAGCTGTTGAATATAAATAATGTGAACGGTAATTAATTACAAAGGTAGAAAAAAAGTGTCTGTGCTTTTTGGATACTCGGCCAACTACAGTACAGGAATCTTTTTAATGCCAATGCACCGTCACATTTCTGCGAAATCCTTGAAAGGGGGCCAAAGCAAGTGTTATTAGAGAGGTTCCCTGTTAGTCATGCAAAAAGAAAAAAATATTCCAGAGAGGAGTGATTCTCAGGTTAATTTTTATTTATTTTTTTATATGAATATTTTGGGTTGTGGAACGGATCATCTGAATTTCCATTATTTCTTATTACATCTTGTATTTTCTTTGATATACGAGTGCTTTAGATTACAAGCACATTTCCTGGGACTAATTAGGCACGCGATCCAAGGTTTAACTATAGAACATAGTTTACAATATTGAATGTTGTTGTCAAATGTTTTATTGCTCAATCTTAACACACTTGTAGTATAATTCTCTGTAGCTTTCTATCTGTTCTCGGAGTTTCGCCAGCTAGAATCAACGCATCAGATTTGGTTAACTAATACCAAATCTGGTATTAATATCCTAATTAGAACTTTACATACAAGTTTCTATTCTGATAGTAGTACATTTGTGTGCATGATAGATTTTTCCTATTCTGATATAAAAAATATAAATGAGCGCATGAATAAGTGTGTTTGTGTGTGTGTGTGTGCGCGCGCATATGTATATATGAGAAAAGAAGTGAACATAACAGTTTGACACATGCGTATTGAGAGACACAGAGCATCAAAAGGAGCCAATCAGAGGCGGCTATGTACTAACGACTTGTTTCTGATTGGCTAGGATCGGGATGTGAGCATTGTGATGGTGTGCACTAATATTTCACCGCCGTAAATGAGGAAGAGAGATGAGGGAAGCGGTTGAGTTGTGAATGAATCATTGAATTAATAGTGCTTTGTGTTGCACTGTGTGAGTGTGACTGATACAGTATTTGGGTTTGTTGTCAAGTAAATAATTGAGCATGTGAACACAGCATAATCTGTATGCAGGAAAGCGAATATTCACACACTCCAAACCCCCCCCCCCCCACCCCCTCCAATTAATTGTGCGGCCTTAGTATTTTAAAATTACAAATTTCTAGTCCTGTTAAACCATTGTTCCTGTCAGTCTGCACATATTTCTGAAAATGCGCCTATGTTTGGGGGGAAAAGGTAAAAAAAAATGCATAACTTGACACTTACCTACTGGTGTCTTTTTACCTAATGTGAAAGATTTACAAGGGTTTTACTCAGTTTGTGAGTATGTCAGTGCACTCCTTTTGACACTCAATCATTAGCCATAACCCTCACTTGCAGTAAAATTGCAATCTCCAGTATGGAAGGATTGTTTATACCTGAACATTTACACATTTTTAGGGCCAACATTTATTAAAGAACACTCCAGTGTCCGTACGTTTTCTGCCCACAGAGAATCCTGAAGTACAAACTCTTTAATTGTATTAATGACCTATAAGATTGGAGTAAAAGAAAAAAGTAGAAGATGACTTATTATTGCTGCCATACTGCAAGTGAGGGTGACAGAAGCTTATTTCATTAAAATATTAACTAATAAATGTAAATATAAATTATATAATATAAATACAGTAGAACCTTGGATTACGAGCATAATTTGTTCAGGAAGTGGGCTCGTATCCCAAAACACTTTCCCATTTCCCATGAGAAATAATGAAACCTCAAATTATTCATTCCACAGCCCAAAAAATACACTAAAATAATTAATACAATAATAAGTACAAATAAAACAAATTAACCTGCACTTTACATTTAAAAAAAGTAAAAATAAATTCAGACAGATAAGTGTTTCCGTTGGTGCGCACAGGCATTGTGTATTGTGTGTGGAATTAGCCCCTTCCCTCGCCTTGTCTTATGCAGTAGACCCCCTCCCCCCCCAACCTCCCTTTTTAACTTTCACAACAAACACACAACGGAGGCACTGTTTTTTTTTAACAGGGGGGAAAAAGAAATCCCTCTAAAGACACTAGATACTAATGGAATCACTTATGTAAAGTAAAAAAAAAAACAATGAACCAGCACTTTACCTTTTGAAAAGAATCGGGACAGAGCAGGGTTTTCTGTGTAAAGCAGTGTGTGAAGCTGTGGAGGGGGATTTATAGGCGAGTGCGTCGGTGTCAAATTACGCGTGCGCACACAGGAGAGACACTGAAACAGAGGGAGATGTTGATTATACCAGTAAGAGATGAGCACTAGGACCCAGCGGGGGAGACGATTACCCACAATTCCGCAGCGCAAGAGAGAATTCATTGGCTCAGTTGTGATCATGTGACACTCGGTGTCAAAACAAGAGCTCATGCGTGATAAATGGTACTCGGCACTCGTAAACCAAGACTTCCTCGTTTTTCACGTCAAAAGTTTATTAAAAATCTTTGTTGGTCTTACGGAACACTCATAAACCGTTGCATTACTCGCAATCCGAGGTTCAACTGTATATAAATATTTCTTTTTTTCTTCTTTTTTATAAATACAAATGTGTAGTAAATTTTAGTATAAAAGTAGGTAATACTTTGGATCAAGTGGTTATTTCAAAACGTGATTTCAAACTGATCACCATGCCCCATTGTTAATTGGTTAAGTAGGTCTAGCTCTGTTCCCATTTGTTCTTCCTAGTTTGTGTTTTGAGGGAGATGATTAAATGGAAAGAGTGGTTCCTGGAGTGTCGGTGTGAAATAGGAACGAAACGTCTTTTCCCTCAGGATATAATTAAACTTCCCAAAACATCATCTTACAGAAAATAAAACATGGCATCATCCTTCAAGTAGTTTGTCCATAAAAATGACAGACATGACGGACTAGCTCAGAGGAGACAGAAATGTAAAGCTCATCCAGACCAAACAGCAATACAGTACGTGCAGCGTGCACAATGGCAAACATGACGTTAATATTAATGATCATTTTTTTATTTAAAAATGTGACACAATTACTGCGGCTTGTTCGGTGCTTTTAACTAGCACATGACTGAGACACAACTTGAAAGGCACAGTGTCTAATTGTTAGCTGATTACTCATACTTATTTCATTCCTAGATACAAGTGATAATGCTGTTTGAGAGCTGAAAGTGTAATGTGTAAACAAATAACACGCTCAGCCCACAGGAAGTGATGACGTGTAACGACAGAGAAAGAAGTATCTCCATAATGCACCGATGCCAATAAAACGTTTGCTAGCCCAACACAGACAATGACTCAGCCGAATTTATTTTGATACAGTCCTGTGGTCTAAAACCTAATAGAGCTCATGAGGTTAGAGGTGATGTGTAAAGATTAATAAAACTGCAGACGTTTCCTTTTCTCATGCTAAGTGCTTTGCTAGCAGACTCAATGACGCTAGCCCGTGCTTCACTCTACTACACTGCAGATCTTTGTTAGGGTAAAAACACCAGTGTGTGTCTCTCTCTCTCTCTCTCGAGGGGGTTTCCCTCTTGCCTCCCTTGTCTACCTGTCCAGCATAGCTTTAGTGTCTCTCCTCGGGCTCTCTTTACATATCCACTAGCGCTCCATCTGCTTCTCGGAACGTAAATCTTAAACCTTAACGCTCTGCTGATACCCGAAGCTTTAAAAGCAGCTATCATGGCCACTCGATGTACTCCACCATGGGTATGTATTGCTTCCTCATCCTACTCCTACATCCTCCTAGCAGCGTCCGGCACAGTCTGTGTTCGCATAGTGGTCGGGGTTTTTTTGTTTTGTTTTTTTTGTCTTCCTGTCTTGTGGGGAGCCAGAGAATGATCTAATGTTTGAGCACTAATTTTATGTTCACGCAGGGAAGAGTGATGCACTGTAACATTTTCAGTGGAGTTGGAGCTGAAATTAGCATGCCTTTGTCTTTGCTCTAGCACGTTTGTTTTCGTTTGCTATAATGTGTGTGTGCAATATCTCGAGCTGTCCACCGTCCCCACCCCTAGGTTAAATTCTGAGAAAAGTGCTGAAGTGGCACAAGAGGAGGGATTAGGCTTAGTTAATGTCTACACCGCTTTGTTAATTTGCTTAGTCATCAGATTAAACATTCCCGTTGAGGAGTGACCACGGCGCCACTAGATCGATCTCAAGTCACTCTCAGGTCCGTCTCGAGCAGCGACGGTGTTTTAGGACTTTATTTGTGAACCGTCTTCTCACAGCTTTGCAGCAGGTACAACAGATCTATAATGGCATCTTCTCACGCTTCAGTATGGGTATGTGTGCGTGTGTGATTCTGCTGCTTCTCGCACAACCACAGTGTATTGCAAACACCGTGATTATGCTGAGTCAGTGCTTTATGATGGTGGATGATTGGTGCACGGCATGGCTTTTTTTGTTTTGTTTCCCCCCCCCCCCTCTGTCATCATTAATGTATTATGTTTAGCTTAGGAATGCCATTGCTCAGCATTTTGTACAACTTGGGTGAAAAATTAATTCGATTAAAGCAGTCATTAATTCTTCAGTAACTGCTTTATCTCAGGTCGGGATCGTGATGGATACAGAGACGATCCCAGAATCGGTAGAGGTCCCAGGATGGAGAATTCACACAGGTTTTGATTGCCAGCTCCAGAGTTTGCTATCTGTGTGGAGTTCCCATGTTTGAAAAACTTGACAGTAGGTGTCATGACCAGGTGGAGTTGGTTTGAATGAGTCAGAGAGGTGTCCCGTCCATCCTGTATTCATGCTTTGTCAATGGTGGGTTCATGATGGGCTGTGTTTTTGTTTTTTTTTATTATTATTTTTCGCACCCGATGCTAAGGCTAAAGCTGGGGTTGCACATTTTTGCGTTAGATTAATCACTAATGATAACACTTCTAATGATTCACACTTCCTCCTCCGTTTACATTTTATTTAATCTAATCTGGTGTTTGCAATACACTGCTGATTTGTTTGTTTGTTCTGGGCCACGTTAATTTGTCTTTGTTTTGTTACTTATTTACTTCCGGCTATTGAGTGGTCGGTTTACTAAAAGTGCTGTAGAACATCAACGATCGGTTTTGTGACCGAGCTCTCTGTGGCGGAAGGGGAAGTTGATTGTTAGCAGGCGATTCAATTTGGTGTTTGCTAAAGGAACCGTGGTGTGAGAAATCTACAAATCGTTCATCAGGAAGCGTGTAAGGATCCTAGGAGCTAGTAAGGTTGGCTAAGATAACCTTAGCCCACAAATGGGTTGTTGAGGTTGCCACAACATGCAAAACAGAAAGCAATTAATCAGTCTACCTGATGGTCATTAATATCTGTACTTAAAGCAGAAATAATTGCCTCTTAAAAGATGTACTTTATGGAAATAAACGATTCTGATCATTGGAATACTTTATATAAATCCCTTAAGTTGCGCATGTTAAAGCATAGAAATTAGGTCAATAAAATGCAGATTTTCGGCATTGATGGTTTGTCTTATTATATCTTAAACCAGTGTTGTACGAACATAATTTAGGGGCACTTTGACATCAGGTACCTTTCTACACACAGAACAATTAAGTCCATTTGATTAAATGCTAAAGATGTGGAAAATTTATTTATTTTGTGTTTAAAAAATTTAGTGTGTGTGACTATACAGGTAAAGTAAATTTCGAATTTATAAATGGTGGCATCTGAGGTCGTAAGAACATTGCTGTTCCTCTACAATCCTGCAGGTGCTAGGAGCAAATTATTTGCCAAGAGTTGCAACAAAATCTGGGGAAAAATTGTATTCGGTGATTCCTGCACCTAGTAAACAGTACTGTACCACGCACTTGTAAAGATGATCTTGCATACAGTTCATTATATCCGGGTACATTTTGCATCAGGTATGAAAACTACTGCATGCTGTGGCATCATTAATAATATGAAAGTAGAAGAGATGGAAAGGGGTGGAATCGTACTCTGACACGGATACGAAGCTGTCAAGCTTTGCCTTTAAAATAGAACAATGTCTGACCTGTGTGTCCAGTCTACACTCTGTATGTTCAAAAACCTTGGATTTTTTTTTTTTTGTTTTTAGTTCTTGATTGCATGGAACAGCAAACAGCAGAAATATATTCTGTAATTTGCAGCAAATTCGGTTATACTACTTTTTTTATTCCCCCATTTCTCTCTCTCCAACATGTGCTTCCTCAACTCTTCCTTGTTTACCTTGTTGTGCTTGCGAGTTACATTACAGCTTTGCCCTGACCTCTATCAAACAGATCTTTTAATCCTCCAGAAGGAAAAATGTCACCAGAAAGTATAATGAGCAGCGCTTGTGTATCTGCCATGTATGTGTGACGCATTAGTTCAGTATCTCCTCAGTCTCGCGGCTATTGTTTTCTTTTTGAGTGAAGACTGTTTATTATATCTTTGCTCCAGATGCGTTTGTCTCGTTAGTCTGAATTTGAGATGTCTGTGTATCTGATTTCAATGTCCACATACCCATGAGCTTTGAGGAAGGGTTAAAGAATTATGTATGTAGAATTTGGTGTAATCATGTACAGTTGTTTAACATATTTGTTTTTCAATGTAATAATTTTCAATGTAATTTCAATGTTTTTCAATGTTTTTCATGTAATGAATTCATGGCAAATGTTTCACAGAATGTCAGCTCATCATTTTAAAACAAGTCTAATGGTTTCTAGTCTAACATTTTAAATCTAGTATAACACACACACAGTGGTTTAAAAGCATGCCATGTGAATGTGGTTTCTATGTGTAAGCACTCGTAGTGTTAAATAAACATATAAGATGGAATGTGGATTCCTAGCATGTAGCTGCTTGTTTGTCAAAAAGCACATACTGAATTTAAGATTGAGAATCAGTTCCTCCCACTTTAATTGAGGAGGGCACCTATAGACGAGGTATTGACTCCAGGATGAATTCCAGCGCTTGTGCTAACGGCGAGCTAAATTCCACAAAGGCAGTTTTCCTTCTAATGTTCTTTTTTTGATTGCATGCTCTCCAGGAACAATCTTGATTTATTCTCGCCAGATGCTTTGGTTATTTGCATGTGCTGCTTCGCAAGTTAAGGATCTTCACATGCAGGACAGGAAATATCTTATAACTCTTATCCTGTTTAAATACGCCACTTATGAGATTTACTGGCTGAGTGAAGCTGACAAAGTTCCGATCTGCCTTTTTCTCCAAACTCAGAATGAGGTAGTCTCAACCCCACTCGTTATACACTTACTCCAGTCTCAAAACATCACGTGTGCTAATTTAGTCAAAAAATCACATGCGTTGGAAGCTGCATGCTCGCAGCGACTAAACCCACATGCTCACCGCCGAGTTGAGGTTTGAGTTGAGTCTTTATAATATAACAGGTGGTACAATGAACTCGCGTTCATCCCGTGTGGTAGGAGTGAATTATTTGCCAAGATTGTTCAGAAATAATACTTGCGGCGGATGACGGATATACGTGCTGACTAGTAAAAAAAATGTACCCCCCCCTTAAAATAATTTTAAGTTAAATGTTATAAAGAATTGGGCTACGTTTAATTTAAATTAAGATTATCTTGATATACATGGCCTTTTTTTGACACTTGATTGTGTGCTGTTTTTGTTGAGTGGTGACCTACCCACATATAAAAACATATATATAACTAATTGATGTGAACCAAATTAAATTTGTAATGTCTTTTTTGCAAGCTTTTACATTGGCAAGTTTGAGGTTCCTTGCAAATCAAGCTTATATTAAAGTTCTTCTTTAAAGTAAACTCAAAGGGGGCCTCCGAATGGCACAGTGGTAAAGTGCTCGCCCTATCATCCGGATCGCGAGGGGGAACAAGAAAGTAAACGTTACATCGTCAAATTTATTCATTGTGCCATTTTAAAAACGATTGAACCGTTGTCCAGTGTTGAATGACATCTGTGTATTGGTTAACATGTAATACATGACAGATTTTATCGTACAATGCACTGATGATGCTGTTTTCTGGTAAACTTTAATGTTTTCTCCTGGTTGACAGAACGGCTCACAGAGCCAGCAGTGTAAAGTCTGAGCTAGAGCTTGACTTTTATCCATAGACTTTATTTAAACCTGCTCACTGACCGTTTATCTCAAACTGATGTGTCTTGTTTTTATTTGTTTTCTTTTCAGCTGACATTATCTCAACAGTTGAATTTAACTACTCGGGGGAATTACTAGCTACAGGAGATAAAGGAGGAAGAGTCGTCATATTTCAGCGGGAACAAGAGGTAGGCTATTAAAGCTAAGATATTCATCATGGCAGAAAAACGTAATTTAAAGGGTGCTAATTGAGGCTGCTTCTCCTGCTAGACTTTACTAATTTGGGTCTCTTAACACTTAAGAAAAGCAATTAATTTGAAAAATTGTTTGTTTGTTTTTTCCATTTTCAGAGTAAAAACCGCCCTCTCTCAAGAGGGGAGTACAACGTGTACAGCACTTTCCAAAGTCATGAACCTGAATTTGATTATTTGAAAAGTTTAGAAATTGAGGAGAAAATAAATAAAATCAGATGGCTACCACAACAGAATGCTGCTCACTTCCTGCTCTCCACAAACGGTAGGTTTTCACCAGTGTAAATGCTCCCTAACTGTTTTTGTTCAAGACCTGTCTTGGGATTTCTTATTCATCACCACTTGCCAGGGCTGTCGCTCTTGGCTTCAGATTGCCATGGCAGTAAAGATGCACAGATCAATCTGCCGGTCACGTACATGTGTGCATCTGTGTCGCATTGCCATCTGATTTATTTTTTTGCTGCTACAGTCATCTTGCTAGTCGTACTAGCACACCTGCCGCACACTTGACTTTAATCCTTGTGCTAAGTTCCAACAACTCTGCTCTATCTCTTCATAGCTATGAATCTTTTAGAGAGCTGTTTTAAACATGTCAAAGATTTAAATTTTAATTAAATGTGTATGTGATATGCGAGAGTTAGTAGAGCTGTAGGACTAGAATATAAAGTGGATGTAACTGTAGGCCGTGCCCTCCTTACAACTAGTGATGGAGAACCGTGTGTTAATTGCGTGTTTTGATTTGGATTCAAACATCTAACTACAAGACGGGTAAGCGGCACTCGAAGCAAATAACCTTCTGGCTTTCAAGCTGTTATTGATGATGACCTACCCAGCCAACAGCTGCTTTAAGTTTATTTTACTTAGCCTTATTTGATTTTCTGTTGCTCTTTCAGTTTATGTTCAGTGAAAACAGTCTCGTAGTTTGTTCTTGCATCTACAGTAGTGGCCAAAAGTTGTTAGAATGACACAAATATTAGTTTTCACAAAGTTTGCTTCTAAACTGCTTTTAGATCTGTGATGTACTGAAATATAATTACAAGCACTTCATACATTTCAAAGGCTTTTATCGACAATTACATGACATTTATGTAAAGAGTCAGTATTTGCAGTGTTGGCGCTTCTTTTTCAGGACCTCTGCAATTCGACTGGGCTGCTCTCAATCAGCTTCTTGGAGTTTGTCAGAATTAGTGGGTTTTTGTTTGTCCACCTGCCTCTTGAGGATTGACCACAAGTTCTCAATGGGATTAAGATCTGGGGAGTTTCCAGGCCATGGACCCAAAATTTTAACGTTTTTATCCCCGAGCCACTTAGTTATCACTTTTGCCTTATGGCACGGTGCTCCATCGTGCTGGAAAATGCATTGTTCTTCACCCAACTGTTGTTGGATTTTTGGAAGAAGTTGCTGTTGGAGGGTGTTTTGGTACCATTCTTTATTCATGGCTGTGTTTTTGGGAAAAAAATTGAGAGTGAGCAGTGGGGGTCTTTTAATGAGTCAGCAAGTCTTTTAATGACGGCAATGAAATGCAGTGGAAAGTTTTTTTCGGGATTAAGTTCATTTTTATGGCAAAGAAGGACCATGCAATTCATCTGATCACTCTTCAGATGATGAAGTAAAAAGGACAGAGAAGCTCTCACATGTATAAAGGCTTGCTGCTGGACTGCCCGTCA
>QMIH01000016.1:300523-323749 GCA_003987875.1 Clarias batrachus | reverse complement strand
TATATATATATAATATGAATCTTGTCAGGTCAGACATTTAAAAAATCAAAAATCTTCCAAGAAATCAGTTCAACTCTCCTTGGCATAAAGTTTGTGGACTTGTAGCCTTTCTTTTTTTTTTTTTTGTGAGTCTGTTTTTGTTTTTAATAACCCTTTTCTATATCTTCCCAAAGATAAAACAATTAAGCTGTGGAAGATCAGTGAAAGGGATAAACGAGCAGAAGGCTACAATCTGAAAGATGAAGACGGGCGTCTCAGAGATCCATTCAGAATCACTGCACTAAGGGCAAGTTGAGCCTCTTCATGCAAAGATTTAATCCCTATTCAGACTCGACTTCCTGTTTCTAGTCTTCTTTTGGGAAGCGGAGCGAGTTTTCTGTTTCAGAATACAATAGGCAGTGCAAACCATTGATAAGTTAAAAAAAAACAAAAAAAACTAGACCTAGACTATTTACTTCACAGATAAAGGATTGCGGGAGAAAATGGAGTTTAACTTTTGTGTGTAGTAATTTAATGTGCTATTTAATATAGAAATAATATTTCTGTATATTAATATTAAATATATTTACTACATCTCAGAAGCTGTGCAGACTTTTTTTCTATCTGTTCTTCTCCTTTTCTGATGGATTTTTCTTTTAGTTTTTGCAAATCTTTTGCTCACCCCTTCTTTTGTGACCTCACAGGTACCCGTGTTGATGCCTATGGACCTGATGGTGGAGGCGAGCCCACGCAGAATATTCGCAAACGCACACACATATCATATCAACTCCATTTCAGTAAATAGTGATCATGAAACATACCTTTCTGCAGATGACCTAAGAATAAACCTATGGCACTTAGAAATCACAGATAGAAGTTTTAGTATCCTTTATATCACTTTGAAGGATCACATGCAAAAGCAAGCAATGTGTTTTTTTTATTTTATTTATTTATTTTTAATTTATTAACAACCAAGGTTTGAGGTGGAAGGGAGCTGGTTCCCTTTAGTACAATACTAAAGAAATGTATTCAGTATTAGTTTCCAATGTTTTTTTTTTTTTTTGGCTGTTATTTTTCCTTTACTTCTGCCCTCCTTCAGATATTGTAGATATAAAGCCCGCCAACATGGAGGAGCTGACGGAGGTGATAACTGCTGCCGAGTGCCACCCTCACCAGTGCAACGTGTTCGTCTACAGCAGCAGCAAAGGCACCATTCGCCTGTGTGACATGCGGGCAGCAGCTCTCTGCGATAGACATTGCAAATGTGAGTAGCAGCTCGGTATCAGTCGCTCCTCTCGAGGTTGAAACATGCATTGGATTCGAGGGTACATGATGGATATGTTGTAACTCATTTCACTTTACTACATCGCTCTTATTATTATTATTTATTTATTTATGTTGGCCACATATATTTGGAAGTAAAAACAAAATTGCTGGGCCCATTTCAAAAGGAGTTCTGTGTTATTTCTGGAATGGACACAACCAACTTTCCATTCCAAATCCTTTAGGACAAATTCTGTCCTTTGATGCAGTCTAGCCCTTTTAGGAATGGAGTCTGTCCACACAATGATATTATTAAAAGCCATGGCCCAGTTAGTCGTTTGAAGTGATATTTTCCCCCTCTATTTAATGTCAGTAAGTCTGTTGCGTAATCACAAGATCATGTTTTTTCTTTTGTGTTCACTCTGGGTTGCTGCAACACAAAGTGCTTATTTCTGCAACGATATAATCCGCCGAAATCTATTGCGACGCTATAAAATGTTGGTATATATTGAGGTCTGTTTGATGTACACATTTAAAATGAACATTTTTGTGATTTCCATTTTGTTTAGCTGATTCCAGTGGTGTAGAGGGGGGGGATAATAAACTATTGTATTATAACTAGACCTTAAAGAATGTAGAGCTACAAAAAGTCTGACTGTCAGACCTGTTTTTCCAGGGTTGGTTCGTAAAGCAGTGAACTGATTCGAACAGGCCAAGAATAATTACACACACATAGAAATAGATTTGGCATATACATGAAGCATGGCTCTGTGTACAGTTCCCCATCAAGTTATGCAACAAATGAATGTGAAAAACAAACAAACAAAAAAAAGCTGTTCAAGAATTCATCACTGGAAATGAACGACCACTCGAGCTGTTTGTGCTCAACAAGGAGTCTGACTGCTCAGTCCCAGTTTGAGCCGGAATATATGCTGCCTTGTTGGTCAAACATGACTAATGTTGTCTTGCAAAACGGACAAAAGCTCCTGTCAGCGCTCAACTTGGAGAGGGGGAGAAGGATTTTTTTTTTCTTTTTTCCTTTCCCACCACAGATGTCTGGGTTTTTCCTGCTGCAGATTGTGACTAAGAAGGCGTATACGGTCGATTTTTTTTTTTTTTTTTAAATTAAGACTTATTGTGTCGCAATCTCCAAGACTGGGATACAGTTACTAACGATACAGGTTTTAGACAAGCAAACACATGTGTAGTGGTGATCTATAGAATTTCAAGCTGGAGTGAAAAAGGATGAATTATTGATGCATGAAAAATGTCAGTGTCACTCGTCAAGCCTAGGCCTAGGATCAATGGCTGTAGTATTAAACCGCAGTAGTACAAAGGGAAGGTTCATGACTGTGGAACATGTGACTGACAAATACTCAGCACACAATTGATAATGTATAAATATTGCAGAAACAAATGCAAAATAAAAAGTAAATAAAAATAAAATAAAAAGCATTTTAAGTTCAAGTAGGCTTTTATTGTCATTTCAACCAAATACAGTTCAGTACACATTGAAACGAAACAACGTTCTTCCAGGACCAAGGTGCTACATACACATCATACATTAAAAAGCTAACTAGCTTACTAAGGTACCCAATTAGATGACGTGCTTCCACAAAACAAAGGAATACCATTTAAAAAGTAAAAACAGCAACTACTAAGTACTATACGAAGAGTATTTATACTTTTAAAATGCAGTGGAACCTTGGATTACGAGCATAATTCGTTACGTGGGTGGGGGTCAAATTACGCGCGCACACGCACATCACAAATTAAGTGTATGTGTGTAAAAAGTGTCGGTGTGTATGGGGCACAGCGTCAAATTACGCGCGCGCACAGAAGAGAGAGGGAGATGTTGATTATAAGAGACGAGCACAAAGACGTAGCAGGGGAGAAGATTACCCATAATTCCTGCAGCGCAAGAGAGAAAAATCATTGGCTCGGTTGTGATGACTTACCGCTCGGTGTCAAAATAAGAGTTGCATGCGTGATGCATGATACTCGGTGCTCGTAAACTAATACTTGCTTGGTTTCCGATAAAAAAATTATTAAAAATCTTTGCTCGGTTTGCGGAACACTCTTAAACGACGTTACTCGCAATCCGAGGTTCCACTGTAACAAGATTTCTACATTGTCCGGCCCAAAATCATGTCCAAGGTGTGTTTGTCTGCTCATGTCACGGTAAATGGTTCCATTTATTTCAAACCTAATATTCATATGGAACAGATTAAAGTTAAATTTTTGGCACAGTAAAGTTTAATAACATTTTAGTGAGATGCCAGTTCAGATATATTATTGATAGTACCAGGTCCTGGAGTAACCCCAGCTCCTGCACATGTATCTTCCTGTTTTCTCCCTGCTTTCCACAACTAATTCCGCTGTTCACACGGCTTTCTTACAGCTGGGAATGGACTAAAATTTGCAGGACAGGATTTGCAGGATGACTGTTCAGAATCCATGCTATAATCACACATAAAAGTTGGCACTCCTTTTTCATGTATATTGGTCCCAGTTATTCTCTTTAAATATATGCAAAGTCACAAATATGAGAATCTCTAAAACTTGAGACGAAAGCAGTGTTGGCATCAGAACATGTCTTGCAAGTCAGGCATGCAAGTACATGTTTGCTGTTACTTTCTTAACCAGTAGGTTTCGTTTACAGCAAACTCTGCCAGCAATTGATACAAATACAAAGAGATCCCAAAGTGGCTCAGTGTTTGTGTACATCAAACCCAGACTTTAGTTTGATTAATTATTTCCTGGTTTAAATTGAGCAGAAATACACGTGTTAAAATTATAAAACGGGTAGTAAACAGAAGTCGATGAGTCAGTGTGTGCTCATAGATATAAAATGCTCCAAACGTTTCCAAACCAACACCGTTTTCTTATTATTATTTATAGTTGGGCTTTATTAACCCTCCCCCTCGTTACAGTTTTTGAAGAACCCGAAGATCCAAGCAGCCGGTCGTTCTTTTCAGAAATCATCTCCTCTATATCGGACGTCAAGTTCAGCCACAGCGGTCGATACATGATGACCAGAGACTATCTCTCTGTAAAGGTGTGGGACCTAAACATGGAGAACCGACCAGTAGAGACCTACCAGGTAAAGCCATAAATTTCTTCGAGATTTTGCTTCCATGGTTACTGCACAAGCTCATTTTTGCATCGTTTGGAAAGAGTGAATGAATTTTTGAATTTGAATTTTTCATGCCTTGTGGCTGTCCTCACTCCGCTTTCTGCTGGCCACTGCTGGTCAGCACCGAATTTAACAATCAAACGAATAGTTAACAGCCAAATGTCATTGTTGTAGCGTTCACCAAGATCAGTCCTGATTTCCACATTAGTGATAAACTTCTAAGACTCCATAGACTAAACAAAACAATTGTATATTGTATTTATTTCTCATTTAGAAGCATCTAGATGGGTTATGAACATCCTTCAACTGATTCCGATTAACTGATTACATCACATACAGAGTGGCACCATCTGGTGCTCAGTTAACAAGATGCTCTGAGATAAATAACAAACTACATGAAATAAATCCTGATGTTGGAACAAAACACACATTTCCTTTTAATAATTGTTGGGTTCAAGTCATTTAGAATTCAGAATAGAACACTTAAAACTACACACTTAAAACTACACACACACTTTCATGTAAATCCCATCTATTTTTTTTTTTTATTCTTGTGAGGAACTTTTTTTAATTCTGTTGACACTTTTAAAAATGTTTTTAAACAAGTGAATCTAAATGTATTTAAATTCTTAGAAAAAAAATCATCTTAGACATCTTGTTTAATATCGAACGGCAAAAGCCGTAGAAGCTGGCATTGTACGTCCTTGGTATTGTTTTCATTCGGATTAATCTTTGTCTTGAAATAATTGTCTAGAGCTGTGATGTTCCTTGTGAAGGTGAAGGACTACATCAATATAACGTGAAGCATTTATTGGCAAACCTTACATATTCTGAAAACGTCCCTATAAACCTTGTGGTCTATCGCTGATTCGTGCTTCACATGGTTATTATGGACATTTTCAAAAGTCAAGGCAATGCTAGTTCTCTAGTGTTAATGTTTTATGACTTCTCTGAAGTTTATTTATGCTACTGAATACATCAATGTTCTTTGACCTTTAAACCAGTGGCATGAAACTCTCATTGA
Organism: Clarias batrachus; assembly: GCA_003987875.1. Lineage (NCBI taxonomy): Eukaryota > Metazoa > Chordata > Actinopteri > Siluriformes > Clariidae > Clarias > Clarias batrachus. The sequence continues at coordinate 318,347 of QMIH01000016.1, read as the reverse complement.
ATTAGTTCTTACCTTGAGTTGCCAACTAGACATGCTTAAAAAGCTTTTCAGAGATTTTTGAGACATGTGACCATCTGCATCTTTTTTTTTCTTTTTTTTCTTTTGGCCATTATATTTCCAGGTACATGAATACCTACGTAGCAAGCTGTGCTCATTGTATGAGAACGACTGCATTTTTGACAAGTTTGAGTGCTGCTGGAACGGATCAGACAGGTACAGAAATTGTTGCCTCGTATTCAGATTTTTCCTGCTGCCGATTTATTGCTTATAATGAAATATATGTAGAGTTTTAAACCTGTAGGTGTCATGATGAATAACATTCGTATAAATGAGCCCCGTGTCCATTTTCTCCTCCAGTGCCATCATGACGGGCTCGTACAACAACTTCTTCAGAATGTTCGACAGGAACACGCGGCGTGACATCACACTGGAGGCGTCGCGTGAAAACAGCAAACCGCGGGCCATGCTCAAACCGCGCCGAGTGTGCACTGGTGGCAAGAGGAAGAAGGACGAGATCAGCGTGGACAGCCTGGACTTCAACAAGAAGATCCTGCACACCGCTTGGCATCCTAAAGAGAACGTCATAGCTGTGGCCGCCACCAACAATCTGTATATATTCCAGGACAAAATAAACTAATGAGAGTGAGTATGGGGGATGGGAAATGAGCGAGAGAGAGAGAGCGCGCGCGTGAGAGAATTGAAATAAATATCCCTACCTTGTTTCCACACCAAGCGCAGGACTGAGGACGTGCGAAAAAAAAAAAAAGAAAAAAAAAATCTTGTACTTTCCATAGTCTAGTTCTTAAAGTCAGTAAGAGAAGCTACAACATTGTTGCTCCTCCCAGCGCAAGATCGTCCCACTTGTTGAATTTACAGGGAAATTATAGGAACGCCCTCCCAAACCCTACCCAGCTAAAAACCAGGAGAAGGCCAACACTCATCCTAAACAACGCCGAGCAGAAATGACAAAACTCAGAGGCCAAATCGACTTTTCAGCAGTCACAAGCAAATTTTTTCTTTTTTATGTTTGAGTCTGAGCCCTTTTTTCTTTGCTTTTTTTTTTTTGTTGAATTTTTCAACCCAGATTGTGGAGCACACCGTGAGGAGCGTGCATATCCATCCATCAGAGTCCGAATCGTGCAGATGTCTCTGTCGTCTGGAAATCTGAAGAAACATGACACTTTTGCTTGTTGATGTTTGTCAACATTCCTCCCCCTGGCCTTCATCACAGGCCCTGGTGTTTTATCTTTTAAGCACTTAATACAGTTCTCCCTTCTGGTCAGTGGACAAATTTTTCTTTCCCCTTGTTTTTTTTTATTTTTATTATTATTATTATTATCTCCTAGTAACATCTCACTGACTGTCTATATATAACTGCACCATCTGGTGTCAAACCACTTAATAAAAGTAACAAAACTACAAAGATACAAAGGAAAAGCATTTTTTACGTTGAGAGCAGGTATGTATGGGGTTTTTATGTTCTGCGTTTGCATGTTGTCTGGAGCGCCAGTGACGAAATGTGAAGTCATCCTGCTGATCTCTAGCCAGCTGCTACGAGGTGAAGTCCACCTGCTCATCAGTTCTTCAGTGTTCTTCATTCCTTACAAATCGGTTGTTTTAATATAACTTTTATCTGGAAAAAAATAAACCTCCTTTGTAGGCAGGATGTATGGGCGGGAGGGGCGGGAGACTACCCACCTAATGTGATGACGACAAAAGAAAATAACTGAGCTCCAGGTAGAAATGGATCACTAAGCAGCTGGTTAGAAGGAGATGTTCAGTATAGGACTACTTGAAGCTGCAGTTGCACTGTACAACGAGGGACATTCGGCCATTTTAAATGTCAGTATTGCTGTTTGCTCTCTGATCGTCCGGCTTTGTCAAATATGATTCAAATGTTTTTTTGTTTTTAAAGGGACACTGCAGCCTTAAATCTCTGTATGGCTATAGAGGGGAAATCCATAATGATTCTCCGTAATAACCATAAATGGTATCATTAACACCACTCCTCGCCTTGTATCCAAGACTATTTTCCCCATCCAAAACACCCCCTCACCCACTCAAACAATGCATTAAATCACTCCATCTTCCTGTATATTTGCTGCTACAGTGAATGTGCACACTAATGATGACAAAATTATAAGAAATCAAGACTATTTTTCAGAATTCGGTCCATCGTAAAAACAGTGCCTCAAAAGGAAATGAATAAATTGACCTAATTTTTCTCGCAGTAAATACAGAATTTGCAGATCATGGTATTCCTCCACAAATGTGACCTTAGCAGCAAAAATGTAATTTGTGCATTAAATCTTTTAGCCAGCTCAGGTCAGGACATGGGATTTACTGAGACGAGCTTCACGGTTTGCACGCTGCTTGATTTTCCCCCGGGCGGTGTTAAAAACATGATGGTTGGAAAAATTATTTGACGGTTTAAGTACAAAGTTGTACAGTTAATTTGTTCCAAATTTCTAGTTACCGACAGGTCACCGGGCCTTGTTCCTTGTTAAATAATGATGCTAACATTGTGGAAGTGTACACTTGTTTGATTATTTTTGACCAAAGTTAAATAAATTTTAATTGTGTTTACCTGAGTATGGGATGCTGCTCACCACTTATTTGGCCTGTGTCTAAAAGGCTGGTTAAAAGTGAGTATTTATGGAATAACTGACAAATTAGACATTAGTCTCATTTATTTATTTTTACTTAAACTACAAAACAAGAGGACCTTGCAGGTAGACATAACATTTCTACACAATACACAACATGCACTGAATTACAACAAGATTCCCTTTTTCTCCTTGCCTTATTCCAATGGGAAGTCATCACAGCAACTAAGGAGACTTTACAACTTTGAATCTTAAGATTCATATCTGGACATTTCTACATTTCAATTAGAAGAAATAATTGAAAAAATTTTTTAAATGAGTGTAATGTGTTTCCATAGCACATGACATGCATAATCACTAAATGTGTGCTTGAGTGTAGAATGAATTGCTATATAGTGAGTTTAGATTAGTGGCTACACCTAATATTTCGGCTCTTCTAAACATCACAAACATCAATGCTGTAGGTGTCTCTTGAAAGCCATACTGTTACTCGTAGGCCACCACTATTCACACCCAACACTTTATCCTGTTCTCAGCATGGATGCTTAAAATGATAATCCCATAACTCTGTATATATAACAGAATATGATCTGTCATGCTGTTTATTGCAGATGTTCAGTACCTGTGTAAATTTACCCAAAATACATTTGCATCTGGCCAGTGAACAAGGTATCTTTTTTTCTTGCGAGATGCTTACCTGAGTTTTTTTTTATTTTATTTTTTTATCATCACAGCAATGAATGAAAAAGTCTCATTATACAATCATGTGGAGAGAGAATTTGCTAGAAATTTTTATTTTTTTTAAAGATTAGTTTAGATTAAGAAATACAGCTCTGTGTACCATCGTTTAGGAGTCGTGGGCCTCTCCTCGGTGAGAGCAGTAATACAGGACTGACTCTCTAGATGACGACAATCTAAGACATGGCACCTTTTAATACACACAATTCCGACTGATCACTTCATATGGTATTGATCTCATCTTGTGTGTTTGGGTGCTTTTGGCAGCATTTGAACTTTTCACATTTATGTACAAGGACCAAGTACTTGGAGAATTGCAGGAAATGAATCGTATGGAGATTTCGTGGTGGTGTTTGGTTTTGTTCTCGATGTTTTGACTGATGAACAAAATGAGAAACACTGATTCACTACTGTATTAATTATATATTTCACATGCTATCTGAGGTCAGATATTTTTTTCTTTTCATTTTCTTTTTTTTTTTAATTTTTTTTTTGCTTTTCAGTTTATTTACGAGTGTGGTGTGAAACTAAAACTGTAAAAATTTAAGTTTTATTGGGACTTATTCCCTCAAATTATTGCCAAAATATTTGACTGTTTAATATCTTAGCTTCTTTAAGAGATGCGTATGATTTTTCAAATTCCATATTTGCATATTGTAAGCCAGAACTATACCTTCCATGTAGAATATTTCAATTCAAACATATTGATCTCTTTCACTTCCTTACATCTACATTTGACATGACTGATTTTTTTTCTCTATATATTTCCACAAGAAATAAGATGGAGATTGAGCATAGATAACACTACTGGGCCCCAAACCTAAAATGGCCTCCCAGTGTAGGTTGGATTGTTGAAGCAGAGTGCGAGCCAGAGAAATACATGACCTGGGAGAGGAACGCGAAGCAGCACAGCACATGGCCCACAGATGGAAACGGCTAGAGCGTTTCTGACCGATATGGATCTACTCAAACATTGATTCAAGACAAAGCAGTGTAGACATGGTGGCATCGTGGCGAGGTTGCACCTGTCAGAAACTGCTGGAGGAGGTACTGATGCGCCTGCCTATGTACACCCTGAAAAAATAAAGACAAAAGTAAAGTTAGGCCTGCGTGTTTCTAGCTTAGAGCTACTATGAAGTCGGGATGTGAGGTGGAAATGTTCAGTTGTGAGAGCATAAACAGGTTTTGTTTTTTTTAGTTTTGTTTTTTTCCCCAAAAAGATAATTCAATTCTTTTTGTATAGAAGAAATCTACCGGGATGTAAAAAGTAAATCTGGACAAGTAAAGCATGTTAAAAAAAAAAAAATTGGTCCCTTAAGTGGTCTTACTCTGTAGTTGACTCTTCCCTAATTTCCTCCTTCTTCTAAATCTCAATATATTCTTTAAATCCGCACCACCAGGGTAAGTGAAAGTTCAAGTGTACTATCCAGTCCTTTCTCATCGTTGTCCATGTAACTACACAAAGGCTTATCACTACCTCAGTTGATTTATGCTCATTACTACAATACTTGAATCGCGTCTCCATGGACCATGATGTTCGCAGATGACATTGTGTTTTGTAGTGAGAGCAGGGAACAGGTGGATGAAAATCTACAGAGGTGGGCGTAAGACAGAATACATGTGTGAATGAGAAGGACTCAAGTGGAATGGTGAGGCTACAGGGAGCAGGAAAAAAAAAAAAGGTGACGGACATTTTTAAGTACTTGGGGTCCAGAGCAACGGGGAGTGTGGTGAAGGTGTGTGCAAGCAGAGTGGAACACTTGGTATGTTATGTGATCTCATATCGTATGAGAGGATCGTCGGGAATGAAGGGAGCATCACCTTGTACTGTGGTGAGACCAGCAATGCTCTATGGCTTAGAGAAGACAGTGGCAATGCAGGAAAGACACGAGGCAGAGATGATGTTGAGATTCCCTTTGGGAGTGACGAGGATGGATAGGATCAAGACTGTCCAGCAGAGGGAAGAACTCCTGTTAGATGTTTTGGAGATAAATTCAGAGAGGCCGGATCGAGGCGGTTTGGACGTGTGCGGAGGAAAGATTGTGAATACATTGGTAGAAGGATACTGAGGTTGGAACTGACAGGCAGGAGGTTGAGAGAAGACAAAGTTTAAGTTTGCACCTCTGTGTAGTAGATGCATCATGTTTGAAGTTTCTTCATCGGAGATTCTCATCAGAGTGATGTCTGAATGAGAGGGTGAATGTTCGTAGGATTTATATTCAGTTTTTCGAGCATTATGATTTTTGATTAGATTTAATAGCAGAAATCTTTTTTTTCCCTTTTTTTTTTTGTATTTCTTACACCTTTTTGAAATACTAAAACGATCTCATAACCACTGAAACTCATCTTACTGATTATTCAAATATCATTACTTGTACAAAGCAATCTAGTGCTCTACACTCCAGTCCAGTAGGTGGGGGTATTGCATCACCCACTCATAAACTCAATTGATGAAGTTGACTGACCAGTGGTGGCTCTGATTGGAAGGGCCACTGTTGAGCTTTGAGCAAGGCCCAGTTAACCCTATCTGCTTCAGGGGCACGGTATACAGGATGACCCTGCCCTCTGACCCCAGCTTCTTAACTGGGATATGCGAGGGGGAAAAAAAAAATCACTGTGCTGTAAATGACAAATCAACTGAATCTTAATCAAATTATGATCAATTTTTTTTTTTTTTTTACACATTAGATCAGGGATATTGAAATTAAAATATGAATCTTAATCAAAAAGCAATGCTCTCACAAAATAGGGGTAGTTTACTTTAAAAATTTACTTGGTTGTAGTTTGTATTTTCTGCAGATGCTGTGTAATGTTTTTCAAGGAATTTGCCAATTATATACCAACTAACAATTTTGATTAAATTGCAAAATCAATGAAATGGCACAGCTCAAGTGCACACCAAGAAAAATGGATATTAACCAACAGGCATCATCATTTATTCAAGTCAGTAGGAAGTACAGTTCGTTTTTCTCTTACTGGTGGAAGAGTGAAGAGAGTCAGGATTTGTGATTTTGTATTTTTCCCCAGACGCACAAACTATTAGTCACTTATCCGTCTTGCTGAGTCGATATTTGTAGATCATTCAGAGAGTTAAACAGTGATCATAGCCTGTACTATCAACACCAAGGAGACCTGTAGATTTAGGCGAGGATTTATACTGAATGCTTTAGTGAATTATCACCAGAGAACTTCTGCGCTTCACTGATCTCCACAACAAGGTGTTCCTAGAGGTCCACTTAATTTGCATGCCTGTTAATGCTGTACTTCTATGTTATTGTTGGAAACAAGCCAGTCTAACATTTTTAAATGTCCAAAGCTGACAGCTCTCTTGACACTGTGTTCAGTACACTCACCAGTCACTGGGTGCAAGTTAATGTTATACTGCAGTGACAAGGTAGTGGACATTATAGTTCAATAGGGGCTGAGACTGCTTTGAGCTGGGCAGTAGGGGGGGGGGGGGAATGGCAAAAATCAGTGGTCGCAGAGGGTTTTTTTAGCTTGGTGGATTTAAATGTGAAATACATAATTTTCTTAACATTTGCTGATAAAGAATTGATTGACTGGAACTGTATCAAGCAAATGTGTGCTTACTGGAATACTGTGTGTATATATGCAGTATACACACTCACCTAAAGGATTATTAGGAACACCATACTAATACGGTGTTTGACCCCCTTTCGCCTTCAGAACTGCCTAAATTCTACGTGGCTTTGATTCAACAAGGTGCCGAAAGCATTCTTTAGAAACGTTGGCCCATATTGATAGGAGAGCATCTTGCAGTTGATGGAGATTTGTGGGATGCACATCCAGGGCACGAAGCTCCCGTTCCACCACATCCCAAAGATGCTCTATTGGGTTGAGATCTGGTGACTGTGGGGGCCATTTTAGTACAGTGAACTCATTGTCATGTTCAAGAAACCAGTTTGAAATGATTCGAGCTTTGTGACATGGTGCATTATCCTGCTGGAAGTAGCCATCAGAGGATGGGTACATGGTGGTCATAAAGGCATGGACATGGTCAGAAACAATGCTCAGGTAGGCCGTGGCATTTAAACGATGCCCAATTGGCACTAAGGGGCCTAAAGTGTGCCAAGAAAAGATCCCCCACACCATTACACCACCAGCACCAGCCTGCACAGTGTTAACAAGGCATCATGGATCCATGTTCTCATTCTGTTTATGCCAAATTCTGACTCTACCATTTGAATGTCTCAACAGAAATCGAGACTCATCAGACCAGGCAACATTTTTCCAGTCTTCAACTGCCCAATTTTGGTGAGCTTGTGCAAATTGTAGCCTCTTTTTCCTATTTGTAGTGGAGATGTGTGGTACCCGGTGGGGTCTTCTGCTGTTGTAGCCCATCCGCCTCAAGGTTGTGCGTGTTGTGGCTTCACAAATGCTTTGCTGCACACCTCGGTTGTAACGAGTGGTTATTACAGTCAAAGTTGCTCTTCTATCAGCTTGAACCAGTCGGCCCATTCTCCTCTGACCTCTAGCATCAACAAGGCATTTTCACCCACAGGACTGCCGCATACTGGATGTTTTTCCCTTTTCACACCATTCTTTGTAAACCCTAGAAATGGTTGTGCGTGAAAATCCCAGTAACTGAACAGATTGTGAAATACTCAGACCGGCTCGTCTGGCACCAACAACCATACCACGCTCAAAATTGCTTAAATCACCTTTCTTTCCGATTCTGCGGTTCAGTCTTATTAGTCAATTAAGCTATAGAGAAAGCAAGAAGTTGTAAGACTATCATGAGAAATGGGGAACTTTTTCTGCTAATTTAATTTTACCTTTTTTAACCTGGAAATGCAAGCAGGTGCCAAACTAAAGAAATAGCCAGTTTTTTTTTCTTGTATTTTCGTAGCAGTGATGTATGTGTATAATTATTTTTTTTTTGGTCCACTTAAATGGACCAATATGTGTGATTCTGACAGGTCAGGTTTATGCTACTGTACGACAAAATATACAGTAGTGCTTACTGAATGGGTTAATGAACATGAAAATTATGTAAGTGACATGATGTGGCCCTCGCACTCAACAGATCACAACCTGAATTAAATATCTAAGCACTTATCATTTAAGCAGGGAATATGTTCAAGAAGAACTGTTTGTGTGTGGTGGGTGTCACTTACCCGAGCCCCACAGCAAGGATGTGAGACATGATAAGAGATGGGAGGAAGACTTTCAGGAAGTCGGCAGAGAAGATTCCTCCCTTCTTCATCACACTAGTGTTCCTGATGCTCAGAGTATTGGAGCGTTTGGGCTGCTTCAACAAGAACTCCCTGAAAAGAAAAAGGGCATTTCATTCAATTTGTCTGACACATGGTAAAGCCCTCTCTTTTCTTTTTTCTAGTATTTTTTCCCTCCCCTCCCTAAGTTGGTAACGGCCCATTCTCACCCGTCCCTCATTGAGAACGCGACTCATAACGCGACAATTACCAACCATGTATCTTCCTCTGAACTGCTGCTCATGCAGTGTTGGGGAGCAGCGTAACACACATAGTAAGCGCACACACTCGCACATCTGTGTGTCTCTTGACTGTGGGAGGAAACCGGAGTACCCAGAGTACCGAACAAGCACGGAGAGAACATGCAAACTCCACGAGCATGCAGACCCTCGACCATGGAGGTGAGAGGCCACAGTGCTAACCACTATGCTAACATTCCGTCCTTAAAACTATTATACAGTAACAACCATTAAAATGTGTGTTAAATAAATGTGCAGTTTACTTGGGTGGGATGTTTTCTGGACGACTCGACCAGTCCCATATCCAGTCAGCATTTTTCTTCATCAGATTGTCGACCTCTTTCCTCCTCTCCAGAAAGTCTTCATCAGACTGAAACCAAAACAAGACCAGTTATTTACCAGAAGCATGTTTTTCCACCCTAACCCTGACCTTAATTTTAAAACCTGTATGTTAACTTTGTGTTTTTTTTCCCACCTTATAAGCTGCAGTAATATACAGGATGCTATTTATACCTGTGAGCTGTTTTTCTCTCCTGAGCTGTGAACATCTGAGCCCCTGCTCAAGTGCAAAGGGGTCTGGGACCTTGGAGGACTAGTAAAGTTAAAGATGACATTAAAATATGCATCCTGTCTCTTTTTTGCAACAACATACAGTATGTGACAATATGATCTTTTCAGTAGTAAATGTTTTCTAAATAACCATCAATTCAACTCATGTTGTTGGATGTTAATTAAGCTTCTTCTGCAAAGACGGACCTGTCACATGGTAAACTCCCTCTGGAACTGCTTCTGCCAGACTCATGCTGAGCATCCAGCAACATCTTCTCCATGTCTCCAGACGGGGCTGAACTCTGAGACTGATCCTCCACTGTTGCTTTAGGAGCTCCTCCTCCTCCGTTATTAAAGTGCAGCTCCACCCAAGAGCCTAACATCATAAAGAAAAATGTGTTCATGCCTTATTAATGTAGGTCTGTCAGGTATAGCTTGGCTAATATTTTCAGAATTAACCATATTACAAAACAAGAACAAACAAGAAGTTCCTAAACAAGATTGTTGGTTATAATGTATGCCACAAAGTATTATACTTTTATTATTATTATTACTACTAATCGATAATGGTTGGTCTTGATATTAAATGCTGCTACCCATTAGTAACTTGTCATTACTATAATTAAAACTTTATAGACTTTATTGTGCACAAAAATCTCATCATAATTTGCTTCCGAAGAGCCAGACTTTCTTGTATTCTTAATGTAGTCTTGAATAGTTCTCCAGGCTTCCTGAAGGATTTTTTTTGTCTCGTTTTTTACATGACCAGTTTCAGAGGAATGTTTTTTGTTGAGCCACACAGTGACCTATGAATCATTCCCATTCAAACATAAACATCTAACGTAAGACATGACCCAGTGAGAAACAAGTGGAGATGATGTCAGATGATGAGGCTAAAAAGCAGGGTTAAATAAATCATCACTAAAGGACACCAAATCTGTGTAATTGTTTGAGCTGACAAAACTACTAACAATCCTTATTATGTGATTCTGCTATTCTTTAAAATAATACAACTACTGTATATAATAATAATACTAATTTTGCAGTATCTGGGATTAGTCATAAAGATCACAGCAGTTGAAGATATATAGACTTTCCAGACAGACTAATTGCGAGAGAGGGACGTTTTTAACCGTGTCACATTTATTACATAATCATCTCCTCACAACTTGAAATTTGACTTAATCACAACTAACCATTATATTGCAGAATCATCTTTACAAGGTGGCCCAAAAATTTGGATCAATATACATTTTTGATTCTTATAAAATTGGATATATAATAAGGAATAATGAACACCTTGAGCAAGTGTTCACGTGATCTCCACTCATGATTTTTTTTTCCCGACCACATTTCTTCCAAACAGTTGACGGTTCAACTCTCTTCTTCCAAGTTGTGATCATGTGTTTAAGGCTTCCTAACCCAGTTACAGGCAATTCAAATCTCCTTAATTGTTTGCATTGCTTGATGCAGGACAATGATTTGACCCTTCTGAAATGTCCAGGCAGTGTGTACGAATCTGTGAGTAGTTTGGTGATTTTCCAGATGACCTCCAGCTCCACTATTACACCTTGAAAATCCATAAAATCCTCACAGACATTTATATACTCTGATCTAGTACTGTCGTGTCGTGTCAGAGCTAGATGAAGCCTGGCGCCGTATCGAGAATGGGGAAAAATGGTACTGATGAGGATGAAGGGCACCAGATCAACAAAGGACAGGTGTCTGAGTTGCTGTAAATATAGGCTGGAAATAGCTCTGCTCGGTCATCGTGTGAGCATCAGCCAATCAGATTGCAGCACAGACCCCGCCCATATGACGTCACACTAGATGGAGGAATGTGTTTCTCTCCGTCCATGCTGTTATTGTTGTTGTTGCTGTTGTTTTTGTTAGTTTCAACATAAAGCCCGAAACAAATACAAGCTTCAACTGCATATGTTACACATCTACAGATGAAAATAATTAGTATATTAGTAAACGGAACGCGTTTAATTAACACTTAATTTTAAGTGTTGACGTCACTGCGTCATTAGTGTGTCTAAAGCACTGGCTATCACGTTTCCATTAGCACTCAGGGCTTTAGCGGGAATATTACGTAAATCTCCTTTCCTGTCTCTCTGACACTCATGCTACTTAGACCTAAATAATAATTAAAAGTAAAAACAACCACTACAATAAAGCAGAAAATAAGATAGGTACGGCATACGGTTGAATTACACAATGTTTCATTTTATACATGTGTAAGGATTTTGTTTACCTTGCAAATTCTCCTCAGGAAGAGGTTGTTTTTCTGTCGACATTTTGGAAGAAAGGCCCCAGTCCCAGCTCAAACAATACAATTTCAACAATGATTAGCTCAACTAGCTTAACGTTAAACGGTCGAACTGCTCCTGGTCGAGTTCAGACAGACTCGTTTATAGAGAAGCATTTGTCGCTTCAGTTTTACTCTGAAACAGCGCACGTGTGCGTTTATGAGAGTCAGTACGGAATCAACGCTACTTCAATACAAAACCTGACCAAACACCGTGACGTCACCATCAGCTGTTCCGGTGGTGGACGCTGATTGGTCCAAATAACCACCCGTCAGGCTGAGAACCCACTAGAGCACCGCCTATGAGGTCTGTGAACTTCCGTCGAGGTTGCCAGGTTGATGAAGAACTCGAAAGAGATCTCGATTTTCATTTTATTTGTCACAGAGACAATCATACGTCATATTATATGACGTGAAATGCTTGTACGACCGCCTATGACGTAGGAAAAAAACTGAAAAAAAAATAGAGATTTTAAATAAAGAATATGAAATAAGAATATAATAAAAAATAACAATATAAAAAAGAATTATTAAGAGTATTAAAAGAAAATATTCAATAAGAATTATAAAATATGACATAAGAACATAATAACACCATTTATACAAATATAAAAAATAAAGAAAACGTTTATCTGTAAAAAAAAAAATAATAATAAAATAAAATAAAAATACACCACAACAAGAATTTAAATACTGTAGAATTAAAATGGAATTGAAATGGAAAAGCAATGTCCAGGTATGAGCAGAACACATGTTCAAATGTACAAACATTTTATTATAAAGTGATGGTTTCACGTTAGATATGAAAACGTTAAATAATTAAAGAATCAATCCATATAGGAACCTCTGTAGTCCAAATAGGGATCGTGGAGGCTGATTGTAATTATCGTGGTGAGACCTCTGGTGATCATTCACACGTGCATTCACGCACACTACGGCCAATTTGGAAATGAATGTGGGAGGAAACTGGAGCGCCAGGAAACCCACCAAGCGCGGGGAGAGCATGCAAACTCCCATGCATATTGTGTGCTTGGGGGGTTTCCTGGTTGGTTTCCGGGCCCTGGAGGTGCGAGGCCACAGTGCTAACCACTACGACACTGGCTGCCTTATACAGCTATTACCAATGGTTTAAAAGTTCATTATTAAGGTATCATTGTCAATAATGTTTTTAAGGATTTTTAACGTCTGCAAAAAAGACCTCTGTAGTTAATGTTCATAATATCAGTGAGCCATGAAAGACCATGTGAATGAACGTTTAACGTGTTTTGGCAGTGGTGGAACTTTTTGGTACTTCTTTATATAAATATATATATAGAGAAATGATGTACATTTTGATGTACTCCAAAATGGAGACAAAACAACCCATAGAACCCATAATGTCATGGCAAATGCATTTGCCATGACATTATGGGTTTTATGGGTTGCATGCATTTGCCATGACATTATGGGTTCTATGGGTTGTTTTGTCTCCATTTTGGAGTTTTACCAAATTCCAAAAGAAACCTCCAAATTTTAACTAATTCCAAACTATAGTTTCTACGTTTCAAAATGTACATCATTTCTCTATAGCCAAGTCATAACATGGAAATATTTTTACAGCTTTAATTTGTAACAAATATAAACGTAAACACATCTTTAACAGATATTTCTGCTTTTAATTTAACAAGGCCGTTCATATTATTAAATCTAAATTTGCATACAGCCAGTGTGTGTAGTCAGAGTTAGCATGCTAGCTAATATTTTTGAGATGTGAGAGATAAAGATGGTTTTGTCAGTTAATGGAATTTGCTTAGTAGGCGTATTTGATAAAAAGCAACATTTTACACATTTATTGCTTACTCATCTCGCTAGAACATATAACTGATTTGTGTTTATGGACAAAATGTAGTGCTCAGGACATATTTGTGCACTTACATAATGCACTTACATGCCAAAAAGTGATAAACTCATATTTGCATAATGCACTCTATGTTGCACTGTCATTCATACAGTATGTACTGTAACAGTGCATATATCTGGAATAATGATACTGTAGATACATTGCAATTGCCATTTCTGTGGTAACAGCATGGGTTTTCGATAGACGTTATAACGTGGGACGTAACACACTTACAATTGCACATAATGAACCTGATTTTAGGATAAAACCTAAAAACACATCCCTACATTAATGTATATGTTACCACATGTGGCAGTCAATAGTGTGTGTGTGTGTGTGTGTGTGTGTGTGTGTGTGTGTGTGTGTGTGTGTGTGTGTGTGTGTGTGAGACAACTGTTAAAAATTGAATTGAATTAAGCACCGTATTATCTTAACTACAAATTTTGTTGTATATGTTTATAATTTCTGTATTATTATCTACAAAACCATTCACTATTTTCAAACATACCTTAAAAATAAGTAAATAGCATTAAAGTAAAATATTTACATCTGCAACATATTACATGACAGACCAGTTTCCAGATAAATATAAATATAAAAACCCTAATGTCTGCTCCGAAATTAGAAAGGAACAAGTGTGACAAGTTACCAGAAGAGCTCACCAACTCTCCAGCACGCTCAGTAAAACCAAAAAGCTGTGCAACATGTTTGGAAACATACAAAACAAACGCCATAAGCAAAATGCTTTTTAAAAAAAAGATTTTGACATAAAATAAATGTATGTAAAGAGCACTAAAGCGTAATAAAATAAGCACAGACACTATTTGATGTGATAACTCTTTGCTTGAAAATAGTAAGTAGTGTTAGATTCCGATTTGTAAAGTTTTATAAGTAAAAGAGCAGGTAGGTTTTAATGAGCATGCTGGAGAATAAGCCAGAGTATGCATAGAGTGTAAAGGTGAGTAAAATCAGAATACATAATGAAATATCCAGTATGTCGTTTTAAAGTTGTTAATTCTTGACTCTTTGGACACCTTGTAGATCAATTTATAAGTCAAAACAGGTTAATTAAAATGTATTTCCTGTAACAAATAATAACAATAGAAGGCATAACCAACTGTGACGGGAAAAAATGACACATGCCGCTTATGATTTGTCTAGACAAAAAATGTGCCATTCCTTTCAACATGCACTTGGTGCTACTTTAGGAGGCTTTTAGGTTACTTGTTTTATTATTTATTCCTTTTTATTATACAAATAATACATTATATTATATAATAACTTAAAATTATTATAGTAGACATACTCATGCAAACTTGAGTAAAATATATTTTCCAGCAGAACAGCACTAAAGCCATTAGTAAATCTTTTGTCTCTTTAGCACCACTTACAGGAGTGGAGGATTATCTGTGTGTGTTGTAGTGTTTATTCCTGTTAGACAATTCAGGTTCACATATCCAGTCCAGTGTAAGTGAGATGTATGAGCTGGACATGATGGACATGTGTAAGTTACATAAGATTAATTATTTTTATTATTTATTATTATTATTATTATTATTATTATTATTATTATTTATTTTATTATTATTATTATTTTATTATTATTATTATTATTATTATTATTATTTGATTTTATTATTATTTATTATTATTATTATTATTATTATTATTATTATTTATGTAATACAGTGTTTTTTTCCCCCCTGACATACAGTGTGGTGGCCAGCAGGTGGTGGAAAGAGCTGTGAGTTCTCTCTATAACACACACACACACACACACACACACACACACACACACATTGAGCATCCCAGGAGATGCAGAATGTGAGCTCACAGCATCATGTATCCCAGCAGTCTGTTTTGCCCCACACTGCTAAGCTCTTGTGTGTGTATGTGTGTGCGTGTTTGCGTATGTACTCGTATCTAAACCTCCTCCTTCTCCTCCTCCTCGCCTCCTCTCCTTCATGCTGATGCCAGCTTCATTCCGCACTCCATCAGGGTTAGGGGTGTGTTTATGGTAAGCGCCCAGCCCTTCTCTCTCTCTCTCTCTCTCTCTCTCGCTCTCTCTCTCCCTTCAAAAATCACCAACTCTAAAACTCCCCTTTTTGAAAATTCTCCTTTTTCTCCTTTTCTCCTGTTTTCTCCTGACTGTTGCTCGTTCTGATGAATCATTGTCCCCTGGCACATCTGTGAAGCCGGCTGTGCTTGGCGTTGCATCCAGCCTCTGTGTCTTTGCAGAACAGAGCAGAGAAGATGAGATGAACTAATATAACAGGAGATGAGAGGAGAACAGGGGGATGCTGAAACGTCCGTGTGAAGCTCTGGGCATGACAGCACATCCGTTCTCGTTTCAGAGCGTGTGCTACGACTCACTGAGGATGACGGAGGATCCGGCTGCAGCACGTAGAATGAAAACGCAGCACAATCAGGATCGTGATCTGCAGGTTGGTGTTATTGCTGTTTTCTGCATGCATTCAAGCAGAACTGTTTCAACGTCCTGCGCTGAAGGCAGAGAACGTATGTGTTACGTATGTCACAGATATGTAGCTTACCTGTTAACGATCACGACCACGGCCTGCTGGGCTGCAAGCTGCCACTGCAAAAGGGAAATACAGATTCTGTAGCAAATACTGAGCTGCAACAGCTTGGTTAAGACATTTCACAGGAATAATCCTCCAACTGTGGGGCTATTTTTAGCCTTGTAAGAGGTTGGCATGTTTTGCAAAATGCCAATTCTCCTTCGTTGGCCTGCATATTAAATTTCTGTTTTATAGGAAAGAAAAATGTAATGGTCTGGGATTGCATCTGTCCCATTGATTTCATACGATGATGATATTACTGTAAAAGTGCATAAATAATTCTCTGCATTTTTTTTGTTTGATTTTGGCTTCATGGCTGGGTATTGTGCTGTAATAAAGACATTAAAATATGTCATTGGGTATTGATTAGTGATCACAGACCTCACCTGTTCTGGTGATTTGTGAGCTTGGCTTTAAAATGTTTTATTATTATTATTATTATTATTATTATTATTATTATTCTCTCAGTTTCAGATTTGGATTGGATGTTCATGGACGTTTGCTGTAGTGTATATATTGTTGTAGAATACAATTGTTTTAATAACTTCTTTATAGAAAAAGTATCAACTAGTTAATATAATATTCATCCTAGGCCATATCAGAGATATGTTATGGATAAATGTTTTGCATTCTATTTAATTATTCGTTCATTTTATTATTTGCCTTCATATTTCATTTTGCACAAGTGTGATAGTTGTAGATGATTGTGCTTATGACTGACGCTGCAAATGCAATCCGATTTAAAAAGATTCTGTAAATGAAGAACTACAATATAGAACATTATAAAAAAAACAATCCCTGATATTACATAGTACTTTACCCACTAATTCACATGTTCCATCATCATACTGAATGAAGTTGAATGGTGTGGTGAGCTCAATCATATGTTCATTGTCCGGCCCCAGGCTCTGAGGGGGTATAAATCACCACCCTCTCAATCAATGATGTGCTTTCACAAATGTGACTCATAGTACTGTGTGTTTGAATCTGAATTATAAATGAAATCTCCCCTACAAATATTCTCCCTAAAGTCTCCCCAAGCAAAACATGCTGAGTCATACATAGTCCTCAAAGGTGATTACAGAGTTAAATTACACTGGTGTCCAAATAGTCTTATGCAGATTAGGAGTAATCCTGTGTCACTTTGGGAAATCTCTCACTGTTTATGGTGAGAACGTTGTGTCTCGGTTATCGCAAGCCTTTGAATAATGACTGGAATGTTGGGACCTTTTTTTTTTTGGCATAGTTCAACCTGCAAAGAGCTGCAAATCCATTTGCCATATTATACAATCATAAGTACCTTTAGGCATTGAGTACACTGAGAATTTTAAGCCTACATAAACCTTTAACATTTGACAACATAATGCTACTAACTACTTTCAAATACTTTAAAACAAACCTTACAATAAAGGTTTTAGGAGACAGATATAAGTGAGAGTCTTACAAACGCTGATCGTCTCGTCTAGATTACGAGCATAATTCGTTCCGTAGTCCAAAAACACTTGTAAACCAAATCAAATCTTCCCATAAGAAATAGTGAAAACTCAAATAATTTGTTCCACAGCCCAAAAAAATAAATACAGAAAAATCATTAATACAATAAATAAAGTAAAAATAAAACAAATTAACCTGTACTTTAGCTTTAAAAAAGTTTAAATAAATCCCAACAGATAAGTGTTTCCGTTTGTG
>QMIH01000016.1:270764-297685 GCA_003987875.1 Clarias batrachus | reverse complement strand
TATATATATATTTTTTTTAGACAATTAAGGCAACAACTTGTATGGTAGAACAGTGAAAGTTTTAGGTTTTTTTTGCTCTACCAGTCAAATCAACACATACAGTATGGGGTTCCAAGTGGCACAGTATTCATCTTGTCATCCAAAGATCACCAGCAGAAGTGCTGCTGGTCAACAGGCGAGGAAGGCAACTGATTGGTGCCCAAGGGCAGTAGGGGCCCCTAAGGGCTGACAGACTTATTTATTATTTATATGATAAATGTGATGATGAATGCTGGTTTGAGAGGTCCCTGCAAAATTTTCCCTTGGGCCCTAACAGAAGTTTTGCCACTGATCAATTCCATCTCAGTATGTCGGATGTGCTCTTAGTTGGATGGTTAAGTCATGCCACCTTTTTGAGGATGCATGAACAACGTTGGGGCCAGCTGGTGTCACATGTTTCAAAGGAGTCACTTCCCTGCCTCTGGTTGGTATTATTTGTTTCATTTAAAAATTACATTTCATTCTAAGTTTTCAAGGGTTGAGGGGTCACGTCTGGCCACTTTTGCATTTGGAGTTTGCATTTTATTTCTGGGCTGGATGGGTTTCCTCCAGGTACTCTGGTTTCCTCTCACAGTCCAAAGACATATAGATTAGGCTAATTTGCTTTCCCAAATTTCCTGTAGTGTGTGTGTGTGTGTGTGTGTGTGTGTGTGTGTGTTGCCAACCTGTCCAGGGTGTACACTGTCTAGTGCTGCCACGAGTCCCTTGGGATATGTTCCAGGCCTCTCATGACCCTGTAAACTATAGAGAATGAGTGAGTGAATTAGTGGAATTGACATAATTTCAAAATAAAAAAAAATAAGCAGGTTTGTAAATCTTTTTTGAAAACTACAAAAAAAGAAAAGAAAATTGTTTTAATTACAGATGTCATGCAGTAGCTAGCAATGAGGCTGAAAGTCACTGGAGAGTTCCTTCACATATGAAACCTCATTGAAACATTAGTGACACAAATTTTGTATGTTCCGGTTTCACCATGTTGCTGGTCCAGTACACATTTGTATCATATCACAATCTATCCAAAAGGAACAAGAAGGCATATTAAAGGAGATTTCTATTAAAAACCTGAGACCTGATCAATATAAATCAATATTATGCACCACTACAACATTATTTCCTTTCGCACAGTCTCTGAACTGTGCTTCTTCAAAGCATTGATACATTCCTAATTAGCTGTACTGTAGTCTTGGCTTGAAAATATCAAGGCATTGAAGTTGTGAGTCAGTTGTGCTCGTATATAATTTAAAATGACGTCCTGTCTCTGAAACTGCACAAATCTAACACAATTAGACCAGTTTTGCCAGACCTTCATAGTGAAGTGTCAGAAATAATTTGCTCCCAGAATGTAAGGGCTCTTAAATGCAAATGACAGAAATGGCAAAGAATGTGAACATTTTGCTGCAATATAATTGTGTGGCGAGACATGATTTAAAGCTATTGTTAGCTCTTTTGGGGATTCATTTGAAATCAACTAAGTGGTGCTCACACTCCAGTAGTGTACAGTATTGCTTTTTCCTATTCTACATGTTAACAGTGGCATTTACATTTAAAAGAATTAACATTTTTTGTTTTTCTTATCCCAAATATCATAATCAGCTCAGACATACAACAGTATTTGGTTGGAAGCAGATGTAGCAAGTAGATTTAGTAAAGTGTCAAGGTTTAGCATTAACAAGTCGAACCGCCCACACATCATTTAGGCATATAGAAATTCTAGTTACAAATCAAATTGCAATTAAATATCGTCTGAAAAAACTTATAACTTTCAATTGATCACGAAGAGAAGAAAATGATTCTGAATAGTGCCATTTTTAGCTTTGAAATATCATCTTATCTCAGGCTTTTCATATAACAGCGAGTCATTCAGCATTATGAACCACACGTTCAAGCAAGTCTCCTTGAGATTACTCGTGAATCTGACAGGGACTGAGGCATGCATTTCCTCAGGTTCTCCAGCGTTCTCCCTTCTATTTAAAACATGCCCCGAGGGATGAATGAATGTGTAAATATGTGAAGGTGTGTGTATATGATATCCAATGATGATGGAGTCAGCATTCCTTGGATAGACTTTAGATCCAATGTGATGCTGAAAACATAACCTTTAAAGTAACAACGATCTAAAAACGTACTGTATCGTACAGCATGGATATTTGCTTAAATGTTAGCCCCAAGGCAAAAATAAAGCAGGATACATCAGAATTTAAACAAAAAATATACATATTTGGGGAAAAAAATATAGATTTGTTTATGTACTTAATAATTTATTATTTGTTATAAGAATTCACATTCTTGCATTTTTAAAACGGAATAATTTTTCACTTTCAATTCTAACACAATTTCGGAGCATTTAAACAGCCTCGGTATATGCTGGTTTCCAGCTTTAATAACATGTACAAGTGCTTTCTAATATGCTATACTACTGTATACTCAGACATTCAGAATCACAAAGAGATGCAACAGAATTGACATTTTTAGATACAAACAGCATTCTCAATGTAAAGTAAAGAAAGAATTCCGTAGCAGTTCCCCCAGTGACTGTGTTTAATCCATTACCTGGGTTAATGTGTCTGGGAAAATAAAAAAACGACCTTCAGTACATTATCCACCCTCGATGCGGTGCGTTGCTTTCCATAGACACAATTTCAATAATGAGAACAATTTTCCTTAATTAAGCACTCGTTTCTGTGCTTTCCATTGCGATTAAGTATTTTAATCAGTATGACCGTTACTGTGGTGCCTAGCAATATGTAGGAGTGTGCTCATGGCTTGTCAAAGTCTAGCTCATGCTGTTGTTAAAAAACAAAACAAAAACAAAAAACGTATCTGCTTTCAGGGTTTAGAAAGAAAGAAAAGACGTCCCGTATATTAAAGCACAAAGGAGTCGGAGCAGTCTGAGCAGAATGGGATTAACCTTTTTTTTTGACAAAAAAAAAGAAAAAAAGAATTCAAGTGCTACTTTTCTTCTATCTTTTCTCTTCTTTCTTCTTTCTCAGAAAAAGAAAATCACACCATTTTTGTTCACATAGAAAGACAAATTTATTCTTCATTTTCTTGAGAATCATTGATTGTGCTTTTAGGTTTAGTATGTTCTTATAGGAAGTTAATTGGGGGATTTATATTACCAGATGCAAAGCAGAGTTGATGGTGTCAAAATAAAACAAGCCGGCAATGTGTTATTCCTTTTGTAGCAGAGCAATTTTAGCCTTAATGCATTTTAGCCATTTAGCCATTTGATCAGAGCTCCTTTAGCATGTATTACTGCATCAGTGTGGCCTGACATGGAGGTTTTTCAAGTTATAGAACAAGATGATGATGTTATGCCTGGCTACCGGTAGACGTTAGGGGCACATCGTTAGTTGTGTTCCAAAGCGCCATCGGGTGCTAAGGAAGGCCCACCCTGGCTGATCGGACCTGGGTTTGTGTCTCTAACGTCTTGCGGCCCAGCCGCGATCTTTCCTCCTAATCAACAGCCATTGACTAGCTCAGCAGCTTGATGGTGTGGTTCAGAGCTTGGCAACGGATTCCCATTTCTTTAAAGAGCCTAGTAGTGGATGTGACAATAAATGAAGTTCTGCCTCGAGCTTCAGTTCAGCATATCACAGCCTCTTTTTCTCATTTGCCTCGTCTGTGGCGTCATCCCGTAGCACTGTCAGCCCTATGAAGTAGACGGTGCGTAGGGATTCTGACCTTAGCACCTGGTCTGGTCTTAAGGCTGAGGTGACTGTTTCTGATAGTATGGACAGCTGATGGATGATGGTATGGACAACTGATGGCCCAAATCTGCCCGCATTTCCCAGTCTCGTGCTTCTTTCCAAAATCCAACCCTGGTCCGTGAAGGAGCAAATGATATTGTTTGGGCTCTGTATGATGTTTAGGGGGGCCCAGATATCAGGGCATTATCAAAAGAGAGCATGCAGGGTCTTCCCCCTCCATCGATGGAGATTTGATGGAGGGGAGGACATCATGTATTGCTCTGGAAACTTGCTTCTATTTCTTACATGTCTTTCCAGTTAATCTTCCTTTTTAAATGCCAGCTCGTCCACTGCCCCTTTTTGGCTTGTGACACCGCCTTAGCATGTCTTGCTGCCTCCAGCTGTGGCCAGACTTCATGGACTACCAACTTTTGTCATTCCGATGGAGTTGCCTTGTTCCACCGGGGTCTGTCCTGTGGAAGGCCCAGCCCTCCTCTTCCTTGCAGTACCTGGCCCATGATCTCGGCAAGCCATAGGACAGACTTAGCCTGTAGTACAGCTTCTTCTGGTGTTTATGTACAGCCTGTTGTTATTGCTGGTGCAACACCTCTTATAGTTGGTACTGTAATCAGGTAACCAGACTGTGGCACTGCTGAGGTGTTATTGAATACCAGGTTGCTTGGATATCAGCCTTCACCTCATACTGTATTGTTGGGTCAGGTATTTTTTATCTTTCAGTTGACAATACTCCATGGGGTCAAGGTCAGATGAATTGGCTATTATGTGTAGAAATGATAACGTAGCATTAACTAAGGAACAACAAACTACTGTATAATGACCCACACTGTGATGAGTCCTGTGCTATTGTTACCACCACAGGCCAAAGTGGGTTATTTAGAATATATGCACAGGGATCTGCCAACAATGTACATTTTTTATTTATTCATAAACAACACATCAATCTTTTTAACTGTTTATAGTTACATCTAAAGTAATAGAATGTCTATGAGACAGGTTCCTGTCATCACTTACATTCTAGCTGTTAGCACCATAGCACCATGATGGTAGCAGGAGATCCTTTGCTGTAAGTTGCAAGGCGAGGTTTCAGACTTGTTTGTTCATCATTTCTCATGGATCTTCAGCTGGACTGTGATCTGGGGGAATTGGAGACCAGATCAACAACCTTGAACTCTTTGCCTGCTGTGTCCTGATAGCTTTCTATCACAGCCAGAATTGACTTTTTTCAGCAATTTGTGCTACAATGTTGTTTCTCTGAGATCAGACCAGAAAGGCTAGCCTTGGCATAAATGAGCCTTGGGTGCCCATGATCATGTCACCAGTTTAGTTTTATATAATTAATCATTATAATGTTATGCCTGCTGATTGGCGTAGTTCCCCATGAGTGAGCTGTAACATTAAATGACAACAGTAGGGTATAGTAATGATATGATGTTTTTAAATATATATTTTACAGTAATAAACAATACATTTATTATTACATCCAAAGTAATAGTAAAAGGAACAATACATTTATTATTACATCAAAAGTGATGTAACTGACTTATTCATACTGAGGTTATATGTAGAAATGCTGGAAGGCCCTGGTGAATAGTGAATAAAAATACCCATTAATATGGCATACACACATGTTAAGCATTTGGAATATTAAACATATGTATTAACAATCACTTGCCAACTACTGAGATGCCGTGTGAAATTGTAGTGTATCACATTTCCTGCATGTAGTTTGAAAGCATGCCAGTTACAGTAGCTCTGCATATGGGCTTTAAAGCCTTTCCAAATGGCAAACACTGGTTGCATTTCACACACGGAGAGTCTAAAGAACATTTTAGGAAATGGTTTAAATGTCTAACTGGGAATCTGTTGAATTAGAGGACTCAAGTGACTTTTTTTGGCATTCTTCAGAAATTAGCCAGTTAGCATGGGCTAACAGTAATAGCCAGTTAGCATGATTTATCAGTCCAACATGAAACTACAAAAAGGCATTAAACAGTTAACAGTTGTTAATCTTACCCCCCAAAAAATGTGAATGAGAGAACGATGCTGCAAATACAAAACCATAACGTTAACATGGCTTTGCAGATCAGAGAGCAAGGCAGGTCTGGATTGTATTATGTGAATGCAGAAGTGAGTAACAGCTACTGTAACATTAGAGCAGTGAATATTACATCAGATATACTTTATCTCAGTACTACATTTTTTTTAGTGCACTATAAAACTATATACGTAGTATTTAGATTCAGAGATTATTTCCGCTGACCTGCATACACATGCATACATCTCAAATCTGATGAACAGCATGACAATTCCCCTGTGTGCAAAGCAGCCTCCGTGATATCAAGTGATGGTTTTGCAAGTGGTTTGGTGTGGAAGGAGTCGTGTGGCCCATGCCCTGACCTCAACACCTTGGGGATGAATTATAATACTGACCAGTCCTTCTCCTCTCATGTAAAAGCACAACGTAACTAATTCTCCTTTGGCTGAATGAGCTAATCCCCATAATGCTCCAAAATCTTGAGCATCCTTCCTAGAGTGGAGATTATTATAATAGCAGGAGGGGACCAATTCAGTTAATGCCCATGGTTTCGGAATGGGCACGTATAGTAAATTGAGTCATCTACTGTCTGTTTCATGTACATTTGGAGATTTCTTTCTTTCTTTTTTATATATATTTTTAAAAAATTAAAACTGAAAGTGCTACTCTAACAACAACAACAACAACAAAAACTCCACTTGAACTGATCCTGGACCTGCTACTATTCTTACACTTATATTTCTCTCAGTTGTGTCTTCTTTTTTTTTTTTTAATACTTGAAAAGCTTGGTTTCATACCGACCTTGCTTTGCCAGGTGCCTTCCTTCAACATTATTAGAAAAAAGGTTGCTGGATGAGTAAGAGTGATTATTGAACTGTTGAGAGCTGGAGCTCTGTAAATCTTACATATTCTCAACATCCCTGCCAACTCTCAACCACACAAACAGCATATGTCTCAGTCTCTCTAACTTTCTAGTAAATCAAAGGATCGGCAACACTGTGATACCGGATCACACACTGGATTAAAATGCCTTTACGTTACACTCACTGACAGTTTCACTGGATTTGCCTGCAATGAGGCTCTACTGTTAAGCTTGTTAGTCAATTAGTGAGCAGTTTTTTTTTTAAATTATTTATTTCTTTTTTAAAGCCAATGTTTGTAACGGCTCTAATGAAGCCATTGACATTAAAATGTTTTTATTACATCACACATCAGGATTTTAAAAGATAATGCAATGAAAAAACTGAGCCCTTTTAGAGGCTTCTCATGTGCAGTAATTGTCTGATGTATTGCACTTGAGCTGCAAAATGTCAAGAGTGCTATTATAATACGTGGACATATGCTAATGTGTAATGTTAGGAATTGTTTTTGATTTATCGAACATATAATACCATAAGATTAGGCTTTTTAAAGAATTGAATGATGACGTGTGTCATAAAGAATGAAATTCTCAGTTGTAGGCCATATTATTGCATTTCACTTTCATCAGAATGTTTTGCATGTACTGTCCAATCACAGCTCAGTGTACCCAGTGTACTCAGTGGCATGACTATAACTGGTTTTAATAAGCAAGCCTCATCCATTCATCATCTACAATGCTTAATCCTATGTCGCGGCAGGCCTGGAGCCTATCCCAGGAGACTTAGGTCACAAGGCGAGGTACATCCTGCACAGGATCCCAATGGGGCACACACATGCATACACTCACCCACTTGCCAATTAGCCTGGCCTGCATGTGTTTGGACTGTGGACTGTGTTTGGACAAGCACGGGGAGAATATGCAAACTCCAAACACACAGAGGCGCATTATAACATGGCCGGAAATCAAACCCAGACCCTGGAGATGCAATTTCGCTTAGAACTCACAGAACAGCAGGACTTATGTTTTTGGTGTGGCACTTTGTCCTCATATCATCCAGTCAGCATGTTTTCCACTGGCTGGATTTTTCTATATGGCTTTTCTACATTTCTGTGGATTGCTTTTCTATATGAGGTTACTGAAAATCATAACCCAGAAATGGTACCCAGAAACTCCCACATACTACTAAAGTGTCTTTATGAACAACAGTAATGCAGACATTTCCTAAGCTTTTTTTTTTCATTCTTTTTTTTAACTCTAAGTAATAATGCTGCTAGTGTATGGGAGATGGATAAATTTAGATAGAAGTTAGAGTTCTGAGTACCATTTATCCTCTAGTGAATATATGATGGAGGATGTGTGTCAAGGGGGTTTACCAGCCAAGTGAAGAATGATGCAATCTTGTTTCACTAAACCATTTGAATTGAATGTTGCGGGCAGGATTAAATCAAAACTTCTCTGATCTGTTTCCAAAACTATTTGTCACCTCTCTCATCATGCTGAAGTGAATTCAATTTCTATGGAAAAGAAAACTGTGCAAGGGCTACTTTAGATAATTTGAAAGTGGAAAATCTGTATCTTTACGTATCTTGGTTCATTAAGGAAAGTTTTTAGATGACTTTGAAAGGCCTTGCTGATGAGATCACATGTAAGACCTACAGTCCATAATTCTTATAGTGTAAATTGTCCTGTAAACTGAGTCCAAAACTCCAAAAGTCTTCAATTTTGTCTTCCATGTGGAGTGTGTCATGTCTTTTTTTTTCCTGTGATTTGCAGGTGGGTGGAAAAATGTAGCTGAACATTGAACAAAATCAAACCGGGATCCTTTACAACCTCAGGTCATCCCTGGAAAGGGTGTGTGGCCTGTGGAGCACCACCCACCATGGCCAAGAAGGCCCCCAGTGGGCGGGGAAAAGGAGAGCGGACAGACGCAATGGCGGCCCTGCAGGCAGCCAATGAGGAGCTGAGGGCCAAACTTACAGACATCCAGATCGAACTACAGCAGGAGAAGAACAAGGTGGGCTA
Organism: Clarias batrachus; assembly: GCA_003987875.1. Taxonomy (NCBI): domain Eukaryota; kingdom Metazoa; phylum Chordata; class Actinopteri; order Siluriformes; family Clariidae; genus Clarias; species Clarias batrachus. The sequence goes on along the minus strand of QMIH01000016.1, from coordinate 289,017 downwards.
AAAAAAGAAAAATTATGGAAACCAGTGCAGCTTTCTGCTAGTTATGGTTATTTATAGGGAGATTTCAGCTTGTTCTACAGAAGTCTGACTGTCTCTGTTGGTAAAGGTATTTTACCGGCAAAACAGATCTAATGTCTAGCTACTTGACTAAATAGATTAAAACCTATTAAAATATAACCAATGTACAAAAAGTACCAATTTTTCATTATTAAAACTAAAATATTAATACCAGTTACCAGTATAGACTTAAAAAAAACTTTAATGGAAATCAATATTCATATTCCCGCTAGGATGTAAAACAATATTTTCAAAAAAGTTTAGAAACAGTATATCCTAATGGCTTGGAAAATTAGAAAAAGAATTTGGTTTTGTGGTGGCGCAGTGGGTAGCGTGGCTCAACTCAAGGCTCCCTAGTTCGATCCTGTGGTTGTGTTGATGTCTGTGTGGAGCTTTGCATATTCTTCCTGCACTGGTATAGGTTTCTGTGGGGTTAGCAGGCCTCTTCCACCCTTCCCCAAAACATTCTAGTTGATGGATATGCTGTGCTACATTGCCTGAAAGGTCTGGCGTCTTGTCCAGTTTGTCCTGCCAATTGTTAGCTTAATAGGCTGCCCAGTGATGGACAAAGATCCACTGTGCCCGTGATCAAGATTACAGCTTCCCAAAGATGAAAAATGAATTTATTTATCTAATTTGTGCTCATTTTCAAAAGGCCTCCTGAAAGTTAAACAATTATTTAACAACAGAAAATGTATGTTATGTAATATCATATGCAAACAACTCATCTGCAGGCACTGGGTTTTCTTTTAATTATAAATATTGAAATACTGTACATAAATGATATGCATGCATTCATAAATATTCATGTAAGTGTTCCAGGGAGTAATATTAGTTTGGCTACAGTGCATGTGGTTTTGTGTGTGTATGTGTGTGTGATGGATTCTCCATTTTACCTGTCATACAGTACATACATTTATTTGAATACACAAGGAAACATGGTGATGAATAAGCACCTGGATACACTACCATAACTTTAGCCCTATGACAGGTAATGGAAAGCCTCATAAAACAGAAATTGAAGGATAATTATTTTGTTGCAACATAAATTCAGAGTTCTTTTTTTTTTATTATTATTAAAATACATTATTGCACCTCACTGTGGATTATACCGCAGTGCTGTTGAATTCTTGAATCTATGACTAATAATACACAGACCCCGACATGCTGTTATTTAACAGTGTTAAATGTTTGATAATGATGGAGCGTTTTGTAAGAAGACAAGTATTTAACATTTAAAGGAGACTTCGGTGTCAGCGCTTCAGGAAAACTATATTCATTTTCATCGAAAATAATAATCTTCTTAATCTTCTTTGCGCTGCACGTAAAATGCTTGATTTCATCAGTAGTTATTCTAAATTCCAACCTAGCAATCAGTTTTATGGTGAGCCTGTCAGTCAGAGACCAAGTTGATGGAAGTCTAAGGTGAAAAAACAGGTAGGTAATTCACCTAAATTATCCCCGCGTGCACTGAAATGATATATATATATTTACTCCAAAGCAAAAGAAACAAATTGGATTACTGTATGTGTTTGCAGGGGAAATAGTTGCCTATTGAAAGGATTGTCTAAGGTTTCCAGCACCAATCTCAATCTGATTCAGTCTGATCGGCTCACATTGTCTGGACTGAGGTGTTTAGATGATGCTCTTTTATTCGGTTTGGGGCTGATATCTTCATTGTTACCTAGTGATAGATAATCAGCAGCTGATTCATTAATACATTTAAAAACTGCATTTTACATTTATAGTGCTGCACTGTAATGCAAACACTGTCCTATTATAGAAAGAGTGGAAGGCCCAAATACATTAACTCCCAGGAGGCTTTGCTGTCTGTATAAAGAAAAGCTTTTTATAGGTTTGGTATTTTAGTGTCAGCACTTTGGAATGATCACGCAATCAGCACTTTGGTAACATGAGATGCTGAATGTTTTCATTTTAAAAGAACCAACAAAGAGGTTGATGGGGGATTAACATTTACAGGTGCGTAAGTGATAACATAGCAACTTGCATGTTTCTTGGAATTTCTACAGTACTGTCCATTAACAGTAGTAGATATTATTTGGTGAAAATAATTAGTTGATTCTCTGTATTAATTCAATTGCACCTTCTCATAAGCCAAAGTCATTCTTAACTTGTTACTCTTATAGTGTAGATATGCTGTAAGATATATAGTGCTTTCTTGCATTGTCCTTGACCGACATTATGCAACGTAGTGAACTGATTCTTTGAGAAAGTTAAAGGTAGATAATGTGGGAAAATGTTCTCATCTGCTGCTTATTTAGCTGTCTACATCCACTAACACATCAGCAATTTCTTTGTTCACACTTTTGGAAGTTGCAGTGTGTTAATGCAGGTGGAATATGTGGATGGGTCGGTAGGTTATACAGGTAGGTCACTAGTCTGAGTCAGAAGGTGTCTATATATAATTGCATTTTCATGCAATTCATGAACAATTTTATCCATTTCACAAACAATAAAAGTTAGCCGGACTTCTGACTGTAATAGTGTGGCTAGCACGGTCTCTGGGATCTGAACCCTATTGAACCTATTGCTGTGGGAGCAGTTTGACCGTATGGTATGGAGGAAGACTCCATCAGGCCAATCCATCTTGTGGGAGATGCTCCAGGACGCATGGAGTGAAATCTCATCAGATTATCTCTTCAAAGTTTGAAGTAACACATTCATCATTTCCATCAAAATCAATATTGCTAAATCTGACAATGTTAGCATGTCTTGTTCTTTTGGTGCATTGTCTATTCAGACTAATTTGTGTGTGTTTCCTAGGAAAACAATAAAATTTCTAAGTGATCCCAAAAGTGATCCAAAACTTTTAAGTGGTAGTGTATATATACAGTATAGATAGATAGATAGATAGTCTGGGCCTTTTTGCTTCATGTTTCTTAAAGACAAAATCCTATTGTGAGTCTCATGATAAATATTTGCTTCAGCAGCAGTGACCCTAGTTTGAATCCGGAGATGTGGTACTGAGTATGCTACACTTTAGCCTGTCTAAGTCAGTGTGAAATAATGAGCTGCAGCAGAAACACAGTCCAACTGCACAGGAATGAAGGCACAAAGCTTACAGTTTTACAGATGTGCTGCTGTCAAATAAGACAGCCAGACTGAGAAGAGCTATTGTGTTCACACTGACAGGAGCTGGAGATGGTGGAGATGCCGCTGCTGTTCCAGGCCTGAATGAACAATGCTCAACATGTATGGTAGTGATAAATGAGGCACATGTCACCCTCAGCATGACTCCAGTCATAGCTTGCAGAGTCAAAGTGATGTTTCATTGGCGAAAGTTGTTTCTGTAGCGCACTTTGATTTGGAATATCATTTTGCCTTTTACAGGACACAGGAACCATTTGTAATCATTTTGTCTGGTAAGAGTATTTTAGTATTAGTTTCCTGTAATGTTTTATCATTTTTATCCGTATGCTGGCTGTTTTCAAGTCAGTATCAACTTAGCAGCTACTGTATTCGACCCACCACGAACACCCTTTCATTGTTGTATTAAACTTATAAATATGGAGGGACAAAATTTCATTTTAAAAGCATAAAAAGGGTCATTAAAACCCTTCTATGTGCATATTTCTCATACATAACACAATAAAACATTTGTAGCATTTGTATAAACATTTGTACATTTGTAACATTTGTTTGTACAATAAAACTAATTATGATTGATTGTAATTAAATTACATAAATGTAATTAATATTAAAATTAATTTGAATATTCTTAATTAATTTAATATAAATCACAATATACAAAGCATAGATTTCCTCCTTCTATATAAATAATCTAAACAAAAAAAAACCCTAAATTACTTTTAACACTGTTAATGTTCACTGTTACTGGTTAAGAGCAAAATGCAGTCTTGTGAAATTTGGGAATACAAAAAAATACAGTATGCATTCATATAAATAAATAAATTAATATTTTAAAATTGTAATGTTTAAATGAAATATGGAATCACAAACATAAATTAGCATTGTTGCGATTTTTAAAAATGTAATTCTTCATGGTTTTTCCACTCCCTCCCACGTTCACCCGCCCTGCTGATGCTTCACACATTTCCTAATACATTTTGAATGAATGGTTTCACACCAAATATACGCAAGAAACGGCACAGTATACATTCACTGTACACATTACATTTGCTACATTGCTTCTATGCACAGTCGTCATCTTCCCACGACTGTGTTTTTTTTTTTTTGCTTTCTGAACGTAATTAATCTGATGTATGACTTGGTCCCATCTAAAGCGTACAGGCTAGCTCAGCCGCGGGTTCTTCTTTTTCCATGGAGAGCTCCTTTACTTAGCGTCTCCTTACTCAGCTACAAATCATGCAGATCCAAATTATTCCCTATAGCTGCTATAGAAACACACACACACAGTAGCCCTGCAGTCTTTGTGTGACTTATGTTTCCCATGTGGACAAGATGATGGCGTTTGATAACTGATAGGCCTCGTCACATGAAAAGCTGAGATTTAGATGAGAGATTTCTCATTGCTTTCTCATTTCCTCCTTTTTTGTTTGTTTGTTTTAGTCACCTTATCTACCAATGTTTGCATTAACAAAAAAAAAAACACTGAATTTTAGCATTATTCAATATTTGTTATGAATAGTAAGAAAATAATGATTACTCACCAGTTCAAACAACAATTTAGATGAATATAAAATGTATTTGGACCGATTTGGATAATAAATGTAGGGTGTTGATAATGAAGTGATTTCAGGTCACTGGGTGTTATACCACAGTTACAGTCTCACTTGCAGAATGAAATGAAATTCATCAAATTATTTAATTAATGTTCAGTTCAAACATGTTGTTCAAAGTTGGTCACCATGGATTTGGAAATAAGTTAATATAAAGTGGGTTACATTTGCTCAGTTACATGTACTTAAGTAACTTTTTGATAAAAAATGTACTTCTATGAGTAGTTTTACTGCACCATACTTTTTACTTTTACTTGAGTAGATTTGTGAAGAAGAAACGCTACTCTYACTCCACTACATTCGGCTCCTCTCGACTCGTTACTTTTCTAACCATTTATTCGACACTTTAGATATTCTTTGTGGTTGCCAAAGAAATGCAACCGGTGGATCTACCACGTGACTGTGTTTCACCAATCAGTTGAAGCAACAATAATCACATGACTCCGTTTGTCCAATCAGCCGCAATAACAATAACCGCATGGAGTCACATGACCACACAGAAGGGGGCGGGGTCAAGTGTCGTCTTCAGCAGTGGTAGACCGTGAAGCAAACATGTCATGGTTAGTTTAGCTGTTTATTGAATTTTGCTATTTTAACATATATATTTAGCAAATAAACTAGAGGCTAAATATATATATATATAATTTACTTACATTTGTTCTGCTGGATTTGTTCTGAGTTTATGGTTAAGTGAAACACTTGTACACATGTTCTAATGTTATTTTCTGCTGAGTCATTTGCAGGGCAACAGAATATACAGTATATTTTACACAGGAAATAGTTACACTGTTCCAACATACATATGTTACATACAGTAGGGATTTATTTCAAAAGTTTTATATTGTGAAAAAAGGGAGATTAGGAAATGTGTGTTTCTTAATCCTTAACTTGCTATTTTGTAAAGATATTTAGTTTTATTCATTTATTTTATTAAATTTATTTCATTTATTAGATTTTTTGGAAATGTCAGAATTAGTACATTATTTTATCATTTCGTCTGATGCTATAATTTCTAAAAAAAAAAAAATCGACATTATGATGAAACAGTTACTCAGTACTTGAATAGTCTTGAGTAATTTACTATTTACTTGAGTAATATTTTGGGTGACTACTTTTTACTTCTACTTGAGTAATATTATTTTTACATTTTTACAGTGCATTTTTTGGCTTCTCAACCCACCTCTGGTTAATATGCATTAATACATATACATATGTGTTTACATTTATTACATTAACCAATCAAATAAATAAACATTCCACATTTTGGCCATTGTACCTATAGTTTAATTAGTTTATCTGTCTATTTCTGCTCTCCTTCGATCTAATGAATTACTAACAAAATATACAGCCTTTCATGAAAGTGCATGTATACTGTATGTTCAGAATCCATATTGCCAGTATTATTATAAGAAGTGTGTCAAAGTTTAGTCCAGTGAACACACAATTATTATTAAACTAATAATTCTGCAATGGCTTAAACCTCCTTTTTGTATTACATCAATTTCTCTACACAAATTTGCTTGTAAAATGCAGAAACATAAATGATCAATTTTAACAATTTTAACTCTTACATGTTTAACTTTCCCTCTTCTGTCATCTCTATCACAGGTGAGTAAGCTGGAGAGGGAGAAGATGCAAGAGGTGCGTCACGAGCAGCACAAGTCTGCGGCAGCAGTGAGCGAACTGCGGGCCAAGCTACACGAGGAGAAGCTGCGTGAGCTGCACTCAGTCCGGGAGACGCTGCTGCGCCAGCATGAATCCGAGCTGCTACGAGTCATTAAAATCAAAGACGGAGAGATTCAGAGACTGCAGGCCCTCGTCAATGCACTCCGAGATGGCTCTACAGACAAGGTGAAGAACTGGGGGAGATCTTAGAGGGAAAGTCTGCAGATCTGCAATGCATCATGTGTCACTAATACATTGACTATTGATTGGGTAGTTAGATTTAATGACTTATTATTAATCTGTAATAAGTCTCACCTAAGAGGCATTGGTGACTCAGTGGTGCTGTATGTTTCTTCCCTGCCATGTGGAAGGCCTGGGAGCAATTCCAGCCCAATGCCCAAACCACAGCCAGTGCATGCATTGCCGTCCCAAACCTGGTTAAAATGAGCGAGTTGCGTCAGAAAGGGCATGCGGTGTAACAAATGGTCTGCTGTGTTGATGGGAGACCAACAATAATAAGTCTCACTTCATGCAAGCTTAAGCTTCATGCAATTATTGGCTAAACCCATAATAGAAATATTCCTGAAAATGAACTTGAAACAAAAAAACATCAATAAAATTTTAATGTAAAAAATGATCAATAAATCACCATTGTTATCACAACAAGCATATTCTGCCAACATTGCCTCGATGCACAGTACATGGCGGTAAAATGACCAGTAGTAACTAACTCCGGTACAATGTGCAGGTGAAGTCAGCTCTGATGGTGGAGGTGCGGGAAGAGGCGCGTCGAGGTTTTGAGGCCGAGCGTTCACGTCTGCAACAGGAGATCTCTGAGCTGAAGGGAGTGAAGCGGCAGATGGAGGAAGCCCTGAATGTAGCCCTGCAGGCCGACAAGATCAAAGCCGCTGAGATCCGCAGTGTGTACCACCTCCACCAAGAGGAGATCAACCGGATCAAGAAGGAGTGTGAAAAGGAGATCCGCAGACTGGTGCGTGCTGCTGTTCTATATATCATTTGGAATCCATCATGTGATTAACAAGATGTTCTGTCCTAATGTGTCTTCAAAAAAAATGATAAGCTGTGAGTAAGTCATAGTGAACTAGGCTCTGATTCGACTTCCCATATTTCAAGTGTACTTAAGGTTCATAATAATTTACTCTAGAGCCATGTTATCATAAGAGGGGTTCAAGTGTCTTGACACTCATAATGGGTTATGGACACTTTTTGACTACATAGCACCCATTTATAATTGTGCTATCTGGTGAGATCCAGATGAGAATGGGTTTCCTTTTGAGTCTTGTTCCTCACATGTTGTGTCAGTAACATTTTCAGTTCCACCATCATCTCTGGCTTGCACATCTGGGAATAAATTTAGAAATGTAAAACTTATATCTGGATTTGATATATTTCTGTTAATCAGTTTTTTGACAATACTCATCCAGGCCAAAAAGGAAATAATATTCCTAACAAGTGTCATGTGTGTATAAAAACACTTGAAACATTTTAAGAGTATAGTATTACAGTACAAATCATATTAAGTCTGAACAACTTACATTATAGTTATACTGCAGTAAGTTTAACACTAATGTTGATAATCGTGCAAACACTCCTAATGAACTCAAAAGTTTCTGAAGTATAAAAAGTTTCTGCTAAAACCAGTGCCCAGACACTGGTTTTAGCAGAAACTTTATACTGGTTTTAGCAGAAACTTTTTATACTTCAGAAACTTTTAAGTTTCTTGCCTATCATGCAGAAGGCCTGGGTTCAATTCCCATCCAGGGCCCAAACCCAAGTCACTAGATGCAGTGCCGGTCCCAAGCCCGGATAAAATGGGAGGGATGCATCAGGAAGGGCATCTGGTATAAAACCTGTGTGGACTGGGTGGTCCGCTGTGTCGAACTCTTGCTGGGAGCAGCCGAAAGACCAACAACAACATGCTAAAACCAGTGTTATTCATGTGCACTACTGTACCTTCCCCACAGTTTAAGAAAATATTAAATGCTTTACCAATCATTAATTTGGCATAGATCACAGGACATCATTAATCATAAACTGATTACTAATCAGATTAATTTTTTTAGTAAATGCTTGTGGTTTAAATTTGGATTAAGGCATAATAAATGATCAGATCTAAACAAGATCTGTTGTACTGTAACATCTTAGTTCAGTCCACAATGATGTATTTGGAAAGATGTTACAAAAAGTTAGCTTACACTACGTTCACATTACCAGCCTGAAGTGACTCAAATTTATTTCTACCCTAATGCGACACAGATCAAATTTTTTACTGCACATCAGATATACACGTTTCACATCCGATATACACGTTTGTACGTGATCCTAGATCTGATAGACTATATATCCGCTATATGACTTGAATAAGAATGGTCAGGTCAGAATTCATGTGAGTTTTTGTCTCTGCACATAAATAGGGCACTGATGTCATCAGATAGCAGAGAAAGCTAATGTAGGGAAAGTTAAATCAGTGATTTAGTAGTTATTTGGTACAGTGAGACTGTTAAAGCACACATGGAGGGAACTAAGAGAAAGATGATAGTTAAATTAATTATGATAGTATTCCAAAAGCAGTATTTATGAATCTGAACAGTCATGACATGCAAATCTCATCTGCCCGGAAAAAAAAAACAAACTGACTTATATTGTTGCTTAGCATGTCTACACGCTCATTAACCTTTCCTGTAGCAGTGGACTGCTTGCTCCTTCCTCTTTTATTCCCAATCTAATTTTTCCCGCATTTTTTCCCCTGTTCTGTCTTTTTAACAATAGACAAAGCAGCTTTAGAAATGTGGAGGTAAATTTAGATCCCTAATGAACAAGCCAGAGGCGATAGTGGCAAGGAAAAACTGAGGCATGAGGAAAAGACTGTGAGAAGAGCCAGACTCAAAAGGGAATCTTTTTCTTGGATTAGAAATCATTACAGTATAAATGTTTACAAGAGTAAGGTTATACAATACCACATGCATGAAGCATATTCAGTATGAGGGCACTGTGAATAAGTGTCACAGGGCATTCTTTAGGATTACATCTGCAGTTCTTACTGTACGTATAGACCTACGGTTATATATATCATTCATTAGGGAATCATTACATTGTAATTGTCCTTGTTATGTCTATCAAGACATGAGCTTCTAAATGTAATTTATAGTCCAGGCATGACAATGACAAACATGCACATGAGAAACCGATTGATTGAATTGTGGCTCCTGTGATATTGTCGATGTGCTGCGCTGTGTGCTGGGTCAGCAGAATGCCTGGATGAGCTGAGAGCTCTGTGCTGCGGCTGCAGCTGATGTGTTGGTGTTATCGATCCTCAGAACTCTGTCCTGTGGGTCTCTTTATTTAGCACAGCAGAAGAGCAGGAGTTTTTTTGCTTTTAATCACATTACCGCAGTCAGCCCAGTATGACATGAAACGGTGAAGTGAAGTGGACAGTGTTAATGTGTGTATGTTTACAGGTTCTTCTATAGCTATTACAGTACATACTGTATAAAACACGAGACCACAGAAAATCAAAGAGCACACAGTAGTGAGTAGGTAGTCCAGAACGCGAGCAAGGAAAGAAAGGAAGGGACATGCAGTGAATGTTGCAGTGGTCTCGGCAGATTTTAGATGACATCACCCTCCTGGACATTGGCGCCTCCCAGAGCTTGGAGACACAGACAAATCGAGACAGTAATTCCTGTTTATTGCTTTCACACTGTATAAAACAACATGGTTTTGCTTTTTTATTGCTGGAGGCATTCAGTGTATACTATTGCCTTTCTGATTTCTCAGATGAATGACGTGGTGACATCTCATGTGGATGAAATTATGTTTTTCTTCTGTACTCGAAGATGAGTAGCTGTCAACCAGTATTATTATTTTCTTGGAACATATCAAGGGAAAGAGGCTGTGTTAACGGCTTTCTATGTCTGGGTAATAGACATGCTCAGGAAAAAAGTGGAAAAACGGAAATTCCATGAAGGTTAAGACAGCTGGAAATAATGTTTAATTCAATGGAAGGTTATATTGCTACAAAACTCTTCCCTAATGCAAACCATAACTCCTTCGCCCATCCATCCATCCATCCATCCATCCATCCATCCATCCATCCATCCATCCATCCATCCATTCATCAATAGAACATGAGCCTATGTTCAAGACAAGAATACATTGAGGGGAAACCACTTCAATGTCACCAATTCACCTACTTGTGGAGCATCTTTTCTGAAAGATCCCAGGAGGGAACCAGCTAGGAAAATGGGAAACTCTATGCACTAACTTGGACTCTAGATCAATTTAGGGATCTTGGAATATTGAGGTTGCAAAGAACCCAGTGGACCACCATGCCAAGCTTTAACTATTACACAGTGCTTTTGTCTTCTTGGATTGGTGGCTTTAAATGGGCACAAGGTGTTGATGGTACCACTTGATGCCAAGCATGTCTTTCCCTTTTACTTCCACTACCTGAGCAGGATTAAGCATATACTAAAAATATGAAAATTTATCAATGGATGTATTATAATCAATATGAATTTTCTAATATAAAAGCATTTTTTTATAAGTGTAACTTTCACAGTCATCCAGACAATGCTACAAAAGTGAGGACATGGTTTTGAGACAGTGCTGACTCTAGCACAAGCATTACATTTACTGCACATTTTATGTGTTTCTGCATTCATTGAGTTAGTGGGGTCTTTGTTTTAAGATTTTTCTTTTTATCGTGCTGAGCCATGTGTTTTGGAAATGTATTCCCCTTAGGGCAATTTAGCAGAAACAGGACCCCAATCCAGAGCTGGCTATTACAGTCTTTCACATTTCCACTGTCTCCTCAATTAATTCGTATTAGCTGCAGAAAGAAATAATCTTTTGCATCAGCATATTATTGGTCACATGACATCACAGAGACTGACGCTATACACAGAGTTACTGTAAAAAAAAAACCCTTCAATATAGTACTAATATTAATGTAATAAAATGGCAATTGTATTTCTATACTTTGTTTGTTAAAATTTAAATATTAAAGAGTTTGAGCCATGTCCTGTGATGGACTGGCACCCTGTCCAGGGTGCAACCCACCTCATGCCCTAAGTCTCCAGGGATAGGCTGCAGCAGGCTCCTTGCGACCCTGTATACAGGATATTTATGTACAGTATAGACGATGATGAGATTGAGCCACTGACCTGTTTTCACACCTTAAATGTCAATCAAGTGCCTTTAAATGTGAATAAGCTGCTTTACAAATGAAAGAATAATGCAAAAACACCTAAAAAAGAACTTCACTTGCTTTGTCCATTTCAGAGCAGCTTCTGCATGATCTGAATATGGATTACTGGAGTGTGTCCTTCCCTCTATGTCACAGCTTAGTGCTCTTAGAGGCATAGGATTATTACCAATGTTATTGTTCACATAAGGAATAGATGTTGTAATGTTCATTTGAAACAGATCTCTGCTTTATATGGGTTGAAGGATGAAGAATAAATGTTGTGCACAGCTTTCATTTCACATTCAACTCTATCTGCATATGGTCCAGATTTAATAATTGTATTTTAACCTCTATAATTTTATTTATTTATTTATTTTGGTATCTCAGCTCTTAAATGAAGTAAGCTTCAACCCTCAGCATTTCTATGCTAATACACAGTGTTCTGCAGGACTGCACTATAGCAGCGTGTTGTTCAGAGAGAGACGCTGAGCCCTGTGGTTTCTTGGCTTTGCTGTGCATGACCCCGCCTTTCATGGTTGGACGAGAGCCAGGCCACACGCCTCCACTTATGCCTACAGCTAAAACTGGTGTACAACAAGATGCAGGATGGAGCTGTGCAGTATTTTATGTTGCTAGGCATTGCTGTCATTCGGCTATACTCTGTGCCGTCAGTGTGTTATCAGTCCGTTATCAGAAATCACACCAAGACAGAAGAGAAACATCAATCTGCTTGTCTAAATAAAACATACTAATACTTTACTAATGGTGCTGACAGAGCTGGATGTGACCATATTAAAGTGGCAGTTTGTCTTATTTTACAGCCTTCTGGTGACTTTTCTCCAACAGAGCTCTGATCCAGCTAGGGGTGGAGCTAATTTCAAAAACTGTTCGCGGTCAACCATGGAGTATACTAATGGGAGATGACATGATGTATTTTTGCTGTAGCAGTTTTAGTAAAAGGCAGCCATATTGGTTAACTCAAAACATTGCGAAATATCATTAAACAAGTTACTGTGTTAAATCACTCACTCTCACTCAGTCACTCATCATCTATACCGCTTAATCCTGTATTCAGTGTCACGGGGGCCTGGAGCCTATACCAGGAGACTTAGGGCACAAGGCCCTGGACAGGGTGCCAATCCTTTGCAAGGCACACAAACGCACTCAGTCATACATTCATTCACACTCTACGGCCAATTTGTGAATGTCAATTAGCCTAACCTACATGACTTTGGACTGTGGGAGAAAACCGGAGAACCCGGAGAAAACCCAACAAGCACGGGGAGAACATGCAAACTCCATGCACACAGAGACACGAATCGAACCTGGCCGGGAATCGAACCCGGCCCCTGGAGGTGCAAGGCCACAGTGCTAACCACTAAAATATTGAATTAGAAGGTGTGTCCAAACTTTTGACTGGTACAGTACCAGTCATATATATACAGAGGGGCGCAAAAAAATGTATACACACTTCAACATGAAAAAAATATGCCTCTCTTCTGACGGTGACATGTTAGCATCAACGATGGTGTGAAAGCTGACATCTTTTGAGGAAACATAACATTACACATTGCCGGTATAATTCAATTAGAGTTTTACAACCGCTGGAGTGTGTGTACATTTTTATGGCCCCTTAAATGCATCATAATTATGCAATAAACTCTTTGAACAGTTGGTCTTGATATGTGTTGGCTCCTTATACAGTGAATATTAATAAAATATTAATAATCAGTAAAAAAATAACTGATAGGGCGACACAGTAAGTTAGTGGTTAGCAGTTTTTGCCTTGTTATTCCAGGGTGTGTGTGTGTGTGTGTGTGTGTGTGTGTGTGTGTGTGTGTGTGCAATTTGCAAGAGCTTCCTGTACTTGCTGGGGTTTCTCTGACAGTACAGAGACATGCACGCTTGTCCAGACTGCCCATATTGTGTGAATGGACGTGTGAGTGTGTGTGCTTGTGTGCTGTGATGGATTAGCAACCCATTCGGAGCACTCCCCACCTTGTGCCCAAATTCCTGGATAGGATCCAGGCCCCTGTGACACTGTACAGGTTAAGTAATAATTATAATATATGAATGAATTTATTAAAATAAGAATACTAGAATTATTGATGAGAATAAGAAGAAATATTGTAAAATATATAACATATACATCATGAACAAAATATGATTATAATATTTATTATACATCAATAATGCCTGTGGAGTTTGCATGTTTTCCCCATGCTTTGTGTGATCCAAAATCCAAAGACATTTAGATTAGGCTAAGTGTGTGTGTGTGTGTGTGTGTGTGTGTGTGTGTGTGTGTGTGTGTGTGAGTGTGAGTGTGTGTGTGGGTGTGTGTGTGTGCCCTGCAGTGGACAATGGACAATACCCTGTCCATGAAAATAGTAGTTAATATATACTTACTATACTAGGCATTAATATATTCCCCCCATGCTTGGGGGTTTCCTCCTCATTTTCCAGTTGCCTTCCACAGTCCCAAAGACATGCGGATTACAATCAATGCTGAAGAAATCAAATATTCAATAATCTCCTTTGAACAGTTGATATTGAGATGTATCCTACTTATGCTCTGTAAAGCCTTCATAACGACATCATCCAATGTGCTGTTTTTGGTGATCTCTGAGGCTGGTAGCTGATAAATGGTAAATTAACTTCTCTTCTGCAGCACAGGTACGTTTTGGTCTGGCTTTCCTGGGATGGTCTTCATGAGAGACAGTTTCATCATGGTGCTTGATGTGTTTTGCAAATGCACATGACAATACTGTTCTTGCAAGAAATATTGGACAACAGCTGACCATCGTTTCTTCCAATAACAACTGACTATTATTGTGGTTGTTGTTGTTTAATTCCATAATTCCAAAAGTGTTATTTCATATTTGTGAAATTTCCCTCCCCAAAAATATTTGTCACATAAATAACATAATAGAAAATTCTATTTTATTACATGTACATTTTATATGAGAGATTTACAACATTACTGTTGAATTGAACAATTAATTCTTTCGTGATTTGTTAAGTTGGTCTAAAATTAGTTTTTGTGCTAGGCTCCGCCCCCCCTGGGCAGAAATGTCCCAATCTTATAGATGCATGTTGCATTCTAATACTAGAGATCACAACTTAATTACATACTGTATCGTTCTTTCACAGTGTGTAGTTATCAATTTTTCATATTTTATTTATATAAATTTTGACATGATAAATGGACATTTTCCTCAAATCATCCATAGTACTCTGTACTTTCACAACTTTTTTCCAGTTTAGTCTTTGTATTTAGTCCTTTTTCAACAGTGAATCATTGGCTCATTTACTACAATATTCAAATATTAGATGTGCCTGTGATTTAGCTTGGAATTTACTTGCACACTCATAAGTGTGTTTTAATTTTGGAATAAACTAACATTTTTGTGTTAATGTGAAGTGCATAGAATGAAGGTGTGAGATCATATTTATTAAGTAGATTTTAAATGCACACTCATAAGCGAGTATTAAAAAAATGTACAGTGGCATTTTGAGATGAATTTTCGATTGAAGTTCGATTTATTTTTTTTATGATGTAAGGGCGTTTCCCATTAAAATTTTAAATTAGCATATCTTCTCTTCCTGTGGGCCGATTGTGATGAAACAAAGACTATATGTTACCTCAGACTTGGCCAAATACACCCATCAAAACACTATAATTTTTTTTCTGTAGTGATGTGAGCACTAACAAACAGACAAACAGACAAAAATTCCGAAAAACGATCTTATGTTCTATTACTCATCTTACATCCCCGCAAAATTATTTCTTCACAAATATCTTCAATGTACAGACACATCAACTGTACAGTTTTATTATATACCAGCATGTCGTATTAATGCTTAAAAAATACAGGTGCATACTGTACTGTACATAAATGAAGTGGCAGATAGGAGACACATTTTATAAATACATCAGCAACCTGTCGATAATAGGGTTATGGCTGAATTAACAATTATATTAACTATTAAATATTACAAAAGGAAAAAATTATATAAGAGCTCTGATTTATGATTTATTCAGTCCCCTGATTCCCAGTGCTTTTAATTTTTCCTTCTCTCTCTCTCTCTCTCTCTCTGATGAACATTAACTATTGCTCCCTATTTGCCAGGTGACTCATAGCAACACACCCAGGGTGGGTGTTACCATGGTGATCAGTGTGTGTGTGGAAATGTGTTTGTATGTTTGTTTTTTTCTATGTGTGTGAGAGAGAAAGATGAAAATCATTCTTTTAATCAGCAGGTCATTTCAATGTCATTTTTTTATCATTTCAACTCTGGGCAAGAAATAACTAAACAAATTTTTAATACAGCCACAAACTGTGATTTATACGAACTACCAAAGGTCTGCTACTAATCATATTATAATTAATGTAGAAATATTTAGTTATTTACAGGCAGTATTAATTTCCCTATTATTACTTTGCAATGTCATTTAGTTCCCAGGAATCAGTTGCGTTATTAAGAGCAAAGGCAATTCTAGACCCTCTTGGTGCCCAAAGCAAAAAATTTCCATGGAGCCTCTCTAACCAGCATTAGTCACTGTTATCTTATAAATTAGGATTCCTAGGCATCAGGGGCCTCCTACTGACCTGGGACAACAAGCAGATGCCTGTTGACAAGCAGCATCTCTGATTATAATAAGATGGGCTTTATGTCAATAGTGGTTATGCTAAAGTGCTAAAAGTGACCTAAAGCTGGGGGGAAAAAAAGTCAAATAGTGATAAAAATTATATAGATTAGCATGAGGGAATAAAAGAAAAGCTTATTAAACATAAGCGGTAGATATAATTTTTTTTACGTGTTATGATAACCAAACTTTTTGTTTGGTTTGTTATGTAAACTGAAAGGTAAAAAAAAAAAAAAAAATACTCTTACGAATGTGTGTATGTGTGTGCCCTGCGATGGATTGGCACCATGTCCAGGGTGTACCCCGCCTCGTGCCTTAAGTCTCCTGGGATAGACTCCAGACGTCCCGTGACCCTGAATACAGGATTAAGCGGTATAGATGATGAGTGAGTGAGTGAGTGAGTGAGTAATACTGTTACAGTTGATGGTTATAAATGCAATTTTATAAATTCAATAATGGTGTGTGTTCTGCTGATTTTATCATGTGTTATAAAGCGTAAAGAGTGCCTGTCACTGACTGTCAAATGACTATAACACACTCAGTCTCTTGGCTTTATTTTGTAGCTGCAGGCTGTCAACTGTTTGAATACATTTAGCTCAGCAGTAGCTGCTTCACAATTGTAGTTTACTTGCAATAGTAATTATATCGATTAAATGAATGAAGCTGATGAGCTTTAATGTAATCAGTGATATTATTTCAGGTTGAAGCCCACGTACATGGCTGTACAGCAGAACTCTCTGCCTAACTTATTAATACAAAGAAATTAAATTTTGCAAGGTCGAGTATCTTGCACCTTGTTTATGCTGAGTTGTACTACTTTCGTCCTCAGCCACATGCACGCCCTGTTTAAAGCTGATCATTACATCCGGCACATGACTGTTCCTAACATCACTTTGATTTGAGCACAGAACTTTTATACACCCTAACATCAGTCTGCTGCGGATATGATTGCTCCAAAGACCGTGTTTTATCACATAGTGGCGCTTCACATTTCTTTTTTAATTAGCACCACAGTTTCAGAACATGTGAGACAAACTGGTTTTAAAATTTGAGCAAGAAGAATAAAAACATGCAATAAAAAAACATCTTTGAAGATTCAGTTTTCAAAAGTTACATACTGTATCTATTTTTGCAGTAAGTCAAGCTGTGTCGTGTGTTTGTTTTTTGTTTAGTGAGGATTTGGACGCTTTGTAGGGGCATTGCGGTCGTTTCAGTTTCTACCGTATACTCTGTGTATTTACGGTAAACTATCTCGTTGACTGGCTCTGTCGAGTGGTACATGTAGCCACACCCACTTTACAGGCAAAAGCCTTTAAATGCCTTTTTTGAATGAGCCTATTCATTCAAAAAAGTGATGGTTTCTGTAAGGTAATTTGGAACACAAAACTGCTCATACTGTCCCTTTTATTCAACATTTTGATTTAATTTATGGTGCAGATGTAATTTCAGGCAAATATTTAAAAAATGGCAAAGTTTCATAAAATTCTGTCAAGCCGGTTTTGCGTGATGCTGTGACAAAATTGGCTGGACAGATATACAGACATATGGTATACAGACACTGGTAACAGGTCCTCCAATGTATGAAACGTAAAGATATCTTTAAAAGAGCAAGTTCTGAAAAATGTGACAAAACGTTATTTATATAGATGCCTTTATTTATATATACATTTTTAAAAATTAGTGTGTTTTTTTTTAATGAAACTACCAGGCATCATATAATGCACTAGAACATTGATTTAAAAGCCTGGACAACATGGAAAATTCCATATTGCTTGATCTGAAAAATGTGCAGATGTGATAAGACTGTTAAGGTTATGACTGAGACGTCATGCTCCAGACCTGCTGAAAATGACAGTGTTATCAATCCAAATCTAATGGTGTGAATATATATATATATATGTGTGTGTGTGAGTGTGCGCGTGTGTGTGTGTGTGTGTGTGTGTGTGTGTGTGT